>PVJN01005203.1:41717-84023 GCA_004026805.1 Lasiurus borealis | reverse complement strand
CCCCTGTACCCATCCTGCTTCTCTGGATCCGCCCTCTCTCTGGGTCTCCCCACCACTCTCCATTCTGGGGGGTCCACCGCCCGCCCGGGTGTGCCTCCCCTCCCCCCGCTGCGCTGCGCTGCGCTGGGCTGCACGTGGGTGGGTCTCTCTCTCTCTCTCTCTCTCTCTCTCTCTCTCTCTCTCGTGCTCCGGCTATCGCTCAGACTTAAGGGGCTGCCTCGAGGTGATGAATAATGCCCCCCGCCACCTGCTACCCTGCTCAGCACCCCACTCGCATCAGCTCGCGGACATCGGGCTGAGATCCTGAGACCCCGGCAGACAGTGAAGTTGGGGGTGACCCGGTGGCTGTCCCTCAGCCCTCAAAGGCAGATATATCCGCGAGGTGGAGGGTGGCCCCCATCACTGGCACTCCTGGGAGGCGCCCCGCCGACCGGGCGCCCTGGGTGGGCGGCTCCCGCGCGCCCTGGGTAGAGCCGGGACGGCTGCCGCTTCGGACCCGCGCCTCGGAGGCGGCGTAAGGTCCAGCCGGCGGGGCGGGCTTCGTCGCCCGGCAAGGATGCTCTCTAGACTTGAGAGAGAAGGGGACGACGAGACCCCGCGGACGGGGATCTGGTGTGTCTGGGTGTCTGTGACTTAATGGAGGCCACCGGCTCCGGGGAAGACTGGGTGCGCCGAGGCACGCGCGCAGGAGCGCACGAGTCCAAGCACCGGGGAGTCCCGGCGCTGCCCCCGGGCTGAACACCAACCCGGACACAAAATTACCTCCTGGGCGGGGACAGGTGCTCACCTGGCTTATCTGCTGGCCAGAAGCAGATACAAAAGATAACAGGATACCGCTGACAGCGCGGCTCTGGCATCAGGCAGCCGCTGGTACCTTCCCGCTAACGCCGCGCGAACCTTTGGAGCTTGCATTTGCGGCCTTCTGGCGCCCTCTGGCCGCGTTTGGATGGCTCTCCTGCTCCCGCCTGCATCCCCGCGAAGAAAGGACTGAGTTTGCAGGTTTGCCTGCCCGAGGTGGATCTGCCCTTCCTGACCTGGGCCTCCATTCCATTCAGGGGCAGGGTTGTCCTCCAAAATCGGGACGACAAAACGCATATTCAGGGGGACAGACGTCAAAGGCCAGTGCATCCGCGTTCAACTGGGGAAAAGGTAAGCCTATTTTTGATGGACAGGAAAAAACTTACCTGAACTCAACGGCATTTCGGTGGGGTGGCCAGGTCACCCCAGTACTCTGCCAGAGGTTTGCAGTGGAAATACCCAGCTGAGCGGGTGTGGACAGTTTACAGGCGGCCGCAGCAAATGAGACCAACGCGTGCGAGCTGGAAATGTTCACATTTTCAACCCAAGGGCGGTAAGAAAAAAGCGGGGGTTTTGTTGATTTTTTTTTTTCATTTCTTCCTCTTTATGCCATTTAAGTGAATAACAAATAAGTATCATCGAGAACAGAAAAGCAAATCACAACTAGGGTTGCCTCCGAGCTGGTTTATGTGTTTGAATATAAAGACGTATTCAATAAGTTAATACGTTCCATATGTGTCCCTCATCCCAGCACACCATCTATGACGCTAGAAGCAGGGTTTCTCAGCCGCCTGCTCTGGGTTGGTCATTTTCTGTTGTTGGGGGGCTGTCCTGTGCCCTGTAGGATGCTTAACATCATTGCTGTCCTACCCACTAGCTACCAGTAACACACACCACGGCCACATTCGGTCCACCGTTATGATCATCAAAAATGTCTCCTGACCTTGCGAAACGTTTCCTGAAAGGCGAAAAATACTGGGCTAAACATTTTAAACCATTGTGAGCGAGTCTCCAAGTTTGTAGCGTGTCCAGCTAGATGAGCATTTGCAGTTTTATACTCGGGGCATTTATTGAGTGTATTCCTTAGGGTAGTTAGCTAATTCATTTAGCATACCGATTTTAACCCTGTGACCTTCCAGGCACGTAAATCTTCTTAAAATTAGTAAATATTACTTTGTTTGCATGATGAGCCACCGGGTGTTGTGTTCTGTTTTCTCTTTTACCAATTTTTCAAAAAAAAACACAACATGAAAATTAATGTTTGATGGACCTTTGGTGCTTCTGGCTAAATTTTCATGGTGGGGAGAACAGCCTTTCAAGGGTGTGAATGGAATACGGATCACCGGTTTCCATTGACAGGAGAGGCAAAAGCTTACACCAGTGACTCTGTGGTCTCCTCAATGTTCTCTTCCATCAGATTGAGCTGTTCTCTTAAAATTTGTTTAAGGCATTCTGCTTTAATTAAATAATGATGAAACTGGCTGACAGTGCTATTAGCTTAAAGAATGGGACCTTTTCCAGAACTTATAACCATGTATCAAATGGTAGCCAACATGTTTCATTGCAGTACAGGACCTATAAAGTCCAATTTGGTGATGTTTTTAGTTGCTCATCTAAGATCTTTTGAAACACACACCTAAGGAATTAATGACTAAGCATTTGAAGCTCTGCAGTCTAGAAAATTATTAATATTAACTATGGTGGATGTCCCTGACTGTTGAGATTATGGACTTGGGAGCATCTATTGAAGATGCAAATTCCAATAAATTGAATCATGAAAATAACTGTTTTACTCTCTTAATCAGCGGTTCTCAACCTGTGGGTCGCGACCCCTTTGGAGGTCCATTGACCTCATCATAGGGGTCGCCTACAACCATCAGAAAACACAGATATTTACATTACGATTCACAACAGTAGCAAAATTACTGTTAGGAAGTAGCAACGAAAATAATTTTATGGTTGGGGGTCACCACAACATGGGGAACCGTATTAAAGGGTCGTGGCATTAGGAAGGTTGAGAACCACTGCTCTAAATGAAATAAGTATATTTTTAATAAGCAAAGCTGGACATTCTGGGGTGTGAAATGAATTCCATTGTTATTTTCAATTACCTACATAATTGATTTCAGTGAATGCTAGCCTGCTCTATGAAAATATTTATCAAAAGGATACTTTATTCAGTGACTACTGATTTTTCTAAAATATTTGCCATAAAATTACTTGCAATATAATTGACTTATCACCTAGGCTACTAGTCAGTTTAGCGAGACTTTGGTGCATGTTCACCTTTTCAAGTAAACCCTGTTATGTGTCCATTGAGAGTCCACAATAATCCTTCAGAGCTCATCTCACCTCCAAAACGCAACCCAACCCCCCTTTCCTATCTCCCATATCACCCACTGGGGCCGGGCATCCGCCTCAGTTCCCCATACCATCCTCCTAAATAGTAAAAAGAGGATTAAAGTCCCCAATAAAAGATGCAGACCAACATGGATGAAGCAAAAGCCTAATGACTGATTGTCACCCCAGTGTTACCACAGCCACCTTTGCTGGGCATCGTCCTGGCTGGCTCCTGTTTAAGGCCACTGAATTAGCCCGAACACCCCAAAACCCATGCAGAGAATTGAATAGATGTAGCTCTGCTGGTACATGTTGGCTAGAGGACTGGATTGCTACAGTTTGCTCACAAGATCTCATCTACAAATTGAAAGCTCAAGTCCTGATAGCCATCATTATAATGTAAAAATGTACAGCTTTTCCCACTAAATGTATTTATAATTTTTAAGCGAAGACAAATGTTGAAATCTGCATAGTCTTTATTTCATCTTTTCCCTTCTTAACAACCACCTTCCCTCCTCCCCTCCTCCCCTTTCCCCCGATATTGCAGCCTCACCATTCACATAGCCAAGAGAAAGGACTTTCGGGTTCACTCAGCCGTTCCCAAGCGGGACAGTGGTAACATTTGGAAGTACGGGAGCATAAGAGGGCCAAGTACCACTGGCCTGTGATGGCTCAAGATCAGGATGGCTACAAATCATCCTACAGTACATACAAAACAGTCCCACATCAGGCAGTTATCCAGTCCGAAATGTCAACATGAGCAGGAGAAACCTTCATTTCAGAGCCATGCAGTGGGGAAACGCCTGATTTTGGTTAGTGCGGTCAGGGGCATGGCCTCTTGCTGTGGTTCAGGTGTCTTCAGCCGGCAGCCGCTTTGGAGGCACAAAGATAGGTGCCCTGAATTTTCTACTGGGCTGCTGTGCGCCCTGAGCCGCTGACTGACCACCCTCCTGGACTGGAGCCCGAACCCAAGCAGTCACTGGAGAGCAGTGCCAGGGATTCACGCCCGGGAGTGGGAATTCCACGCTCTGTTACTACACGCTGAGCCACCGGAGGAAAACAGATCCACCTGGGCTCCCTGTTTCGCGTCTCCCTGTATGTTCTGTGAAAGGAGAGCCGGGAACCTGAGCCAGCGTGTTTACTACGAAGCACTGGCCTTGAAACGGAAGGAGCAACCTGGCCTTGGCACGCACACCGGGAACATTCCTGCCCGGGATAAAAGGCGGATAAAGAGCAACCTTAGACTCTGCCTGGATCGTTCTCATTCCCAACTCCATGCTCCCTGTCATCGACCTCAATTCCCCCACCTGGGCCTTCAGTCCCAAAGCACTTTCTCCACTCCCCAGCGCTTTCTACTGAGAAAACACACAAAACCAGGGATAGATGGGCGTTTGCCTCACTAACCAGGCAGTGCCTACCTATTCCTATAGACACAGGGCCTGGAATTAGAGTGAGGGAGCTCCGTGTGGGGAAAACAGTCCTTAATACTCTGGCTGCCCTTCCCCCGTAATCCCCCACTAAACCCTGCAAAGAACAAGTTACTTTACAGTGGCTAAAGAATGTTGTGGAACAATTGGTCACGTGGCTCTCGTTCTGAATGCATGAGATTGTGTAGGCTCCAGTGCTGGATAGCGCTATCTCTCCCCTTTCCTTGTTACTACCTTATTCTTCTCCCAGCTCAGCCCCTGCTGGTAATGAAAATGGTTTAAACTTAACTCCGATGCAGGGAGTGGTGCCCAAAATAAATTGGTAAATGCAGGAGATGCATAATTTTTGCTGTGAATTAGTGGGGGGTGCTGTTTTCCCCGTGACTCCACATGCAAATGCTATGCAAATTCCCACACCTGCTTAGCTCTGCTCTGTGGATGGACTCCCGAAGACTCGCAGATGCCAGAACCCCACTGCACCCCAAGCCCAGGAGCTCTCTCAGATAAGCTCAGCTCAATGTCCGAAAGAAGGACTTCTCGCCAAACCAGAAAAAGTAAGATAATAAGAAAGGAGAGAGCCAAGCTTAAAGTCTACTAAGGGACAAGCTGGTATAAACAGTTGAGGATATCTAAACAAACAAACCCCTCCCACCCCCCCAAAAAACAAGCAGAGCAGCTACTGTGTCAGGAGTTTTAGGGTAACCAATGCCACCTATGAAAAGGAGGCGACCTGTCAGAGTGATGAACCGTGGTATTTGACACAACAAGAAAATCAGGGTTCTTATCCCTGTTCCCAAGGGACTTGGAACAAAATAAAAAATAATAGTAAAGCAATCTCATCGCAATGACAATATTTGGTCAAAATCAAACAACAAAGAAAGAGGTCAGAAATAACTTTTTAGGTGCCTAACTCAGGTTGGTGAGCAGATGGAAGCTGGTGAACAGGTGGTGTGGAATTGTCCCATTGTGCTCTAAATGAACACACGGGGAAGTGCTTGCAGGATTTCAGCCCCAACTGTCGCTCTCACTGGGACCTGGAGTCGTGTCAGAGATGGGGTGCAGGTTGCTCCGCTTTCCAACACCATGAACGAGTGTTTTTGCAAAGACCATGCATCACTTTGAGAGGAATATGTAATTTTGTGCGTTGGTCAGGAGACCTGTTTCGGGCTGAGAAATCACTGCTGAGAGATTGCCTCTGCACTCAGTATTGGAACTCCACGCTTCTGTTTCTTGCATTTTCTGCTTCTTCACCTTTAAATGAGTGGGTGAAGCATGTGGCCCTCACCCAGGCACCCTTTTGGCTGGTGACCCTGGTCTCTGAGGTGTCCCACTCTCACCCACTTTTCTAATGCAAAAGACCTCCCTCACTTTGATAGCAAGAGCAAAGAGATGTTAGCCTATAATTAGTACTATTGTAGCATCCATATGTTACCTTACTTTTGGCATTGATGGGCCAGTCATCAACTCAAAGTTCTGCTCTCTATACAATATTGGTTTTTGTCTTTCTGAATGATCTAATATACAGCATTGCTGCTGAATCAAAGTCACTTAAGCATTTTATCTTCTATTGAAAGCCAATTAATTTCCTTTCTATTGTTATTGTTTTTTTGTTTTGTTTTTACTTCTAATCATGCTGCTGTGACAGCTTTAAACACATAGTTCTCATCTTTTAAAATATTTCTTCAGCTTAAAAATGGGATTCATGAGGATTTTTATGGTTTTTGTCCTCCATTGAGATTTTAAAATTCGGTGTAACCAGAAAAATTTAACAAAACCTGTTTCCCCAGCAACAACACCAGTACGTGTCACATAAATGTGTAGATGCAAAATGGCTTTAAACTGCATGTATTTAATTACCAACAAGAATTGACTCCGTTTTTCCAGTCCTGCCTCGCTGTTTGGGTTTTGTCTTGGAGAACCGATTCCATTCTTACAGATTAGTTCCCTTTTACATCTGTTGAATTCCACTGGACTATGACCAGGGGAGATAGAACATCTTAGTGAATGAGTGGACAAGCTTGGTTTTTAGTTAGTAATGGCTTCAGACCCTAATTTTGCTTCCAATTTCTAGCTTTTTAAAATTTTTATTTTGAACATAATTCTTCCTGATTTTTAGCCTTAGTCTTTTTTATCTGGAAAATGGGAAAATTCAACCTCCTTGCGTTGTTCTGAGGATTCTATAAGAAAATGTATGTAAAGCTCTTACCTAGCAAATGTGTCCTCTGAACCTGATTGTAGAGCGCCACCAGCAGGCCCATTAAGGAAGAGATAAAATGAGAGTTGAGTACTGTATCAGGGATTACAGGAGGGCACAGCTAGTTATAATGAAACACCTGAATAATGCAACTACGTTTGCTCAAGGAATTTAGCTCCAAGCTTCCTGGGAGCCAAAAGAAAAGATGAAAGTACTATGGAATATTAATTTATCTAATGAAAGCAAGCATTTTTGTGTGTCAGGAGGGACAAATCTTCCTAGTAATCAGCTTTAAGAGGAATTTGTTGCTAGATTCCTTTATATAAAGCAGTGGTTCTCAACCTTTCTAATGCCGTAACCCTTTAATAAAGTTCTTCATGTTGTGGTGACCCCCAACCATACTTCATAACTGTAATTTTGCTATTGTTATGAATTATAATGTAAATACCTGTGTTTTTCAATGGTCTTAGGCGACCCCTGTGAAAGTATCCTTTGACCCCCAAAGGGGTCTCGACCCACAGGTTGAGAACCACTGATGTAAAGAATACCGAATTTCATAAAGGACAAATTTTCAATTATTACAGTACTTTACTGCCACTGATTTCCTCAAGTACTGCATTGACAGAAAAATAATAAGAAATATTTGTATTTTAAGGTCTTCTTCTCTTTTTCCTCCCCCCACCCCTGCTTCTCTTCCTCCTCCTCCTCCTCCTCCTAAACTTAACTTGTGTTTTGGCCCAAATAAAGGGTTCCCCATTTGTGTCTCAAGGAGTTCCATGGGAGTCTGGCAGTGGACACCCCACATCTTGTTGGCAGCTGCTTAAAATCAGCTCGAGGGCCTGCAGAGGGGAAGCCCCAGGGGCGGGAATCAGGGGAGCCATAAGTGGCTCCTGGGAAATTAGGGGGGTGGGGAGAGGTGATAGGTGTGAGGTCCTGCTGTGCACAGCTCCCTCTGGGGTGCAGTGGGGGGCTTGCTGAAGCACCAGGTCTGGGAGAGAAGCTGACACAAGCCTTTTGCCAAAAGCTGAGAGGAATAGGCTTGGCCTCAAGGACAATGTAACAAGTAGGAAGTTTAAAAATACTGCATAAATCTCTTTCCATACTATATTTCTTAAAGTTGTTATTACCTAATCATCTCAAAGGTAGTGACACTTAAAAAAAAAAAGAAATCTAAAACTAAGGTTAAACATATAGCTCCTGCCTTCAAACATATACAATCTAATGAGACACTTAGAACTTAGAAAGGGCCAAATAGTGACTAGTTTAGGTTTTGCAAGTCATGTGATTTCCGCGGGGTGCTAGCAACTCTGCCATTATCTGAAGAAAGCGGCCATAAATCATGTGAAAACCAGTGGACATAGCTGTGTTCCAATAAAGTTTTATTTCCAAAAAACCTGTGGCAGGTCAGCTTTGACACAGAGCTACCGTCTGCCCACCACTGGTCTAGATTAATAACAATTTCCTCCTGCTAAAATCACTAATCTCTATCTTTTCATTTCACTAAGCTAAACTCTGTACCTTCTTTCAAATCTTCACATCCATTCAGATTTTTTTATCCCTTCCAAACATTTATGACTGTCTGACACAAAAAGTGACGAAAATCATCTTGATTTCCTTTAAAAGAAGTTTACGCTTTCTTCTGAACTTTATTCTATTTAAATCTCACGATTTCACACTTATTATCCCATAATTGAAAGCTAGCTTGAAATATTTGTCAGTCTGGTCTGGAATCAACTTTTTGTAAAGAAGCAAAATAGGGGTGTGGGGTGCAAGTCAGCCAACCAAAAGAGAAGAAGCCATAACACACCTTAGAGGGAAATATTACACATAATAAATACCAGACTTGGTGTAGACATTTTTCTGAAAGGAGTATTGAATATTTTACAATAAAAAGCTTTTCCTTCATGATACAGGGTATCGGATGAACTCTGGGTAAATACATAGACACAGATCTGTTTCCATTTAACTTAGATTCTTCCCTGGAGATTGTGGTTTATAATTTTGAATCTGAGTTTAATTCCTGCTCTCTTATTAAATGTTGAGGACTGTTCAGAGGTTACTTCAAATCTAAAATGTAGTTGAAACAACATTTCAAGACTGTCTTTTTTAATCGCTGACCCAGGAGTGCACAGCCTCCCATGTCCAGGGTGGACCTCACTGATCAATCAATATCATTCAATCACAGCATTGTTGTAGCCAACAAATTCTTTGTGATATTATATACCCGAGATACTCTGCCAATTAGATATCCCCTAAGATATCTTATGTGACATTGAATTGTCACTTCCACTGAAGTCCAATCTTCCTTTTACAAACTGGGAGATCACAGGCTAAAGAATCTTCCCAAGCACTAAGCACAATTCTCATCAATGTAATGCTCTTTCTACCTCTATTTTCCAAATACCAGGTTACCCATAGACCATGGTGGGGTGGGTGTCACCATTATTGCAATATGAATTCATATGCAAACTAAACATACTAATGGAGTACCTGCTAAATGCCAGAAGCTAGTACCAGGGATTTAGCAATCAACAAAGCAGATGAGGTTCTTGTGAGCATGAGGGATAAAAAGTAGTTTTATTGTGACGAGAAGCAAAGAAAGAATTTGGGATAAATGAAAAAAAATTTTTTTTCAATAAAAGCCGTTGGTACAAGTATTTGTGTCCAATGGAATGGGCAAAGGGAAGGAAGCCTTTGAGAATGTAGGAGAAAGAGGGGGATCATTACAGATGCAAAGTCCTTGAGCCCTTGAGACGACAAGAGGTGTTTCCATCCACTGAACAGAAGAGAGAGGAGCTGACCTCTATGGGAGCAGGGATATTTCACTCACATGTGGCCTACAGGGGAGGTGGGCACCCAGGTAGGGAGGATATTAGGTTAACTGGTTATGAAGGTGAACCACATTTCCAAATTTTAACTTATGTACATGCTCCTTCTGTTATAAAACATAAGTTCCAGTAGATTTGGAATTCTTGTCCACTGTTAAAAGCTAGAAATTAGGTGCTCAAAAAATACTTATTGAAGACAAAGCACTGTGTAGAGCAACTTTTGCCAAGTCTGATTTCCCAAATAACCACTAGGTGGCAGACTCGCTCAAGAAAAGTGTCACCTGGTTTGCTAATTTCTGTAGTGAGATAAATGCAAAATCCTGGTAAGTGACTTTTTAGCAAAGTCTTAGAACCTAGAAACAAATGAATTAACGCATTGGGATGTGGATGTACTTACTTGTCTTGTGACAGACAAGACTTTAGGCAGCCATGAGGAAGAAAATAAAATGCAAAGACTGGCTAGATATCCATGCTTCTTATGATGTGAAATTATTTCCTCTTAAACTTATGTCCCCTTAAAACAATCACTCTTACTGCTTCAAGCTATTTCTCACAGATGGTGAGATTCAGAGTCACAAGATGAATGTAAAATGCTAAAAGAGCCCCAAAGTGAAACAGGATCCTCTCTGAGGCCACCTGAACTTGAATTGCCTTTGTATATACTTTAGAATAGCTCTTTAATAAGCAACATCTCTCCGTGCTATTTCTCATAAGAAAATACATTTTTAGTTTGTTCATTTGTTAATCCTCACCCGATGATATTTTTCCACTGATTTTTAGAGAGACTGGAAGAAAGGGTCAGGGGTGGTGGGGATGGGGACATCAATGAGAGACATCATCTGGTCACCCTTCTGGGTCTGAGGATCAAACCTGCAACCCAGGTACATGCATTTGACTGGGAATCAAACTCTGGACCCTTTATTGCATGGGCAGACACTCTAACCACTGAGTACACAGGCCAGGGCAAGATAATATCAATGTTTTCTCTTTTTCAATTATACCCTGAGATAAAAAAAAATGCACTGAAGCTTAATTCTTTCTCTTAAAAAAAAAAGTGGCATAAAAAGTTTGAATTGAACACTTCTGCATAATTACACCCTTGACACCATGCTTTTTGTTGTTGTTATTTTGCTGGGTTTGCTTTGTGTATGGTAGATTGCATTATCCAAAGCCTTCGCTGCCCTCCCTGGTGGAGAATTGTACTTCCTCACCCACTGACACCAGGCTGGCTGCCTAATTTTGCCTAATTTGAGAGGATCCTCCCTGGCTCCTTCAGGTCAGCAGTGACCCTGTGACTTGCTTTGCCCATGAAGTGAAGGGAGACATGACATGCATCGCTTATGAACACAAGTTTTAAGAACCAGCTCATGGTTCGCCATCTCTCCTGTCCTTCACCTGAGACAACCAATTTCCACCCAAGGCTGCTCTACCTTCTAGGTACTCGGCTGTGCAGCCCATGATGGACATGTCGTGTGGGTGAGAAATGAGTGTGTTGTCATTACCCTCTGAGAACTGGGGGCTCTTTCTTATTGCAGCATAGCTTGCTTAGTCTAGGGGAGTGGTCGGCAAACTCATTAGTCCACAGAGCCAAATATCAACAGTACGACGATTGAAATTTCTTTTGAGAGCCAAATTTTTTAAACTTAAACTTCTTCTAGTGCCATTTCTTCAAAATAGACTCACCCAGGCCATGGCATTTTGTGGGAGAGCCACACTCAAGGGGCCAAAGAGCTGCATGTGGCTCGTGAGCCGCAGTTTGCTGACCACAGGTCTAGGGTGATTGACATAATATCTTATGTGGTGGTTGTAAAAATAAATGAACTCAAACCTATAAAATACTTAGCCCTATGGGTGGCATAGATTAAGTTATTAATATCTTTGATCATTATTGCATCATTCATTTTACCTCCCATATTCATGACAAAACCTATTTAGGCTTTATCTAACTTGCCTTACAAGGTGTTGATATCATCAAAAGGTTTAAAATGAGATTTAGAGTCCAATAAAGAGGCTAAGATAGCTTCTACATGGAAAGTTCCAGAAAGTACAGGTGATCGAGTGCCATCATTAGAACACATAGTCATTAATATTTATGGAACAATTAGTGTTAATTTCCCTGTTGCCAGTTCTCGGCTTTTATCGTCTCTGTTATTCTGAAGGTACAACCTTCTTTAACTGTTAACTACAACCAATAAAAAAAAAATGACTTAACCTAAACTTTTCTAACTTTTATATGCATTTCCATGAAATAATTTCCTACTTCTGATAGTGAGTTCTTGGCATCAAGGAAAAGAAAGTACACTTCCCTGTCATCCTGGGACAGATGAACACAGCCAGATTTCTTTGTTAATTATTTTTACACCCTTGATGTTTCTGCAGGAATGCATTAGAAAGTTCCAAAGAATACAAATTTCCTTTCAAACTGATGACAACTCAGTGTTCTTAATACAGCTTTGAGTATTTGCCAGTTACCAGCTAACTTCCTGAGTGACACAGGTTCTGACCTGCAGTTCCTGCTGATGCTTTCAGCCCAGAGGAGGTGTCACGAATTCCACCCCATCAGACAATTCACAACTCTATTTCTTCGATTGGCCCCTTTAATGAAAAAGAAAATGGTTTTAACCTGTCATTCTTGCACATCACAAGCTTTGCCTGTGAAACCTTCTGAGGTCCAGGACTTAAAGGTAGGAGATATCCAAAGCCAGAGGGCAGTGCAAGGGATTGGTGGGAGGTTTCTACTTCTTCTTATTTTTTATTTTATTTTTTGTTTGTTTGTTTGTTTAAATACATTTTATTGATTTTTTACGGAGAGGAAGGGAGAAGTACAGAGAGCCAGAAACCAATCAGCTGCCTCCTGTACGCCCTCCTCCGGGGACGTGCCCACAACCAAGGTACATGCCCTTGACGGGAATTGAATCCAGGACCCTTCAGTCCACAGGCCGACGCTCTAGCCACTGAGCCAAACTGGTTTCAGCTGGTGGAAGGTTTCTATGTAGAGTGAATGTACCTCCAGATTTACCCTCAGCCATTCAATAGAGGCCACCACCTCCATGCTCTGTGGCCCCACCCTCGGCTGGAAACGTGCCTTAGAGAAACTGACTCCAGGCAGCGCCCCTCTAATTGTTACTGATGAGCACCGAGAGGAGACACTCAGGCCTGAAGATAAGGGAATTAACTGGAAGTCGGCCTAACGATGGTAGATTCCCCAGCCCATTTCTGAGAACCTGTTGCCAGAAAATAGCCCCAACAAGAGATTGGAAGCTTCTCTGGGGTGGGCTCCTAATGAAAAGGCCAGGTGGTCCCCTCATCAACATTTTAATTGGGCACTTATTGTGAAGCCCACTTGTCCACAACTCCACCCTCACACAGAGAGCTTGTAAATTGCTTTCGAGTGGTTAAGCCTTAATTATAAAAGGACAACCAGGGATTGTTAGGTATTAAAGAAAATTTGCAACATGAATTAATGGAGACTGGTAGGAAGGACTCCAAAGCAAACAGGTGGTGCAGGACCAGGTTTTTGTTTGTTTTGTATGTGTTTCATGTGTGTGTGTGTGTGTGTGTGTGTGTGTGTGTGTGTGTGTGGTGTTTGGGTGTAATGGGAAATTAGTCAATTATATTGTAACTACAGGCCTGGTGCACAGATTTGGTGGGGTCCCTTGGCCTGGCCTGCAAGGATCAGGCTGAAACAAGCTCTCTGACATTCCCCAAGGGGTCCCAGATTGCGAGAGGGTGGTTCTTGGGTGATGCACCCCAGAACTGGCCTCCCTCCTCTCTGGTTCCAGGTGTGTCACCTGAGAACCAAAACTGCCAAGTCACTGCAGCTCAGCAGCTCCTGAGCTAAGCTTCGGCCCCCTGGTGGTCAGTGTACATCATTGCTACTGGCCAAATGGTCAGGTGGTCGCTTAGGCTTTTACATATTTAGATGACAAATGGGTAACAGACCTATAAGGTTGATCACTTTGTAAGTTATATAAATGTCCAATTATTATGTTCTACATCCAAATATAACATGATGTTGTAAATTGAAAAATAAATTTTGTAAAAAGACACAAGCTTGTAAAAATAGAATAATTATAATGAAAGTTTCAATAGTAGGTAAAGACAGTAATTGACAGTAGCTCACCAGGCAATTTTACTAATTGCCAAAAGACTATTTTCACAGTCAGAGCGGACTGCTCACTGTAGCCCCGAGATCATAAGGGAAGAGTGGAGAGGTGAAATCTGCCTGATTTTTCTTGGAAAATTAGACTCGTCTACTTGAATGGGTGGAGGGAAGTCCGAAGACTCTTTAGAGGCATAAAGAAGGTGTGCTGGGGGAGGACAGTGAGCAATCATTTAGACTAAAGTCTAACTGACTCATCCAGTTGGGGTCATGCAAGAGACATGCAAGCATCAGACCAGGAGAGGCCAGTGAACACCAGGCTGCAAAGGGCTGGGAAACCTGGATAAAAAGTGTGGACTTTTTTATTTGCAAGAGACAGTGGTCCCCAAGAGATGCATGTGCATCACGAAGGGACACAAAATGGGAGGCAACAAGAACATATGGAGTCTTCTCTTTGTCAGCATGAAATATGGAAATGAACACCTATGTCCTCACTCAGCCAGTCTGTCAGATTGCCAGTGAGTGGTGTATATGACAGAGGGGGCTTCTCCCCCTGTCTTTACTGCCCATGTTTTGTCATGTTTTGCAGCACAGAGGCTTGTGTTTTAGCTTAATGAACCCTCCAGAAATGGACACATGGCTAAAAAAGATTCCTGGAATGAAATGGCATATTGAACATACTACGGATAAAACAAGCATCAACAAGCAACAAGAAAATCAGCACACACGTTGACACTTCACCCAGAGATCAAAGCAACAGTAATTGAGTTATCACTGATAATAAGCTGGCCAAATATTTTAAATAACCAGGACGATGCATTGTCCTGAGGTTGTGCACCCGCCATTTTTAAAGAGCAAACGCTTCCTAAATGCAAAACATGCCTTTAAATGGCAGCTCATGATGGGACTGAGCATCATGACTAGCAAGACATCTCACAATAATTTCTCTTTCAGTTCAAACTCATCTTTTAAATTTTTTCATAGTCATGTCTCTTATATACATATGATGAGTATGTTGGTATTTGTGTATTATTTATATAGCATGTGTTTTCCTCTTTCATTGTCTGTAGGATCAAAAAAGCTTTGAGGCCACTGCTGTAGGCAAAGGGAATTTCATACGGTTTGGGAACTGTGGAATGCTGTACTCAAAATTCTTCTGGAGGGAAAAGGCATAATCAATCATATGGGGTTGGACTCCATGAATATTTACAGCAACACAGGCGTGAAGCAATAATGAACTAGATGAGATTCGTCTATAAGCCCTTGAATTGAAATGATGGTATCAATTTGAGAAATACTACAAAGGATCAAGAAAATAAACTGAGTAGCTGGTGTAATAGAGGGCATTTGTCCTTACACTTTCTGCTAAATAGGGTTATCAACAGCACAAAGCAGAATAGTTAGCACTAGCTTATGAGTTTGTTGTTCTTTGTTCACCATTTGGTGGGTATAGAATTCTGCTCAGAACCCTATTTTCAGGGTCACACAGGGTTATGTACCCAGGAGCATTTTCTTGATGCTCTTATTAAATTATTAATAACTGCCCTATTTAGTACCTCCCTATTTTTAAGGTGCTTTCACACTAATTGGATGTTTAAGATATCTATAAAAGCCTAAGCGACTGTTTGACTGTTCAATCAGTAGCTATGATGTGCATGACCACCAGGGGGCAGATGCTCAATGAACAGGCATGAAAACATGGAACAGACTGATGAATCTCAGAGGGAAACAGGGAGAGATTAACCAAAGATCTTACATGCATACTAGAGGCCCAGTGCACGGATTCATGTACCAGTGGGCTCCCTCGGCCTGGCCTGCAGAGATTGGGCCAAAACCAGCCCAGTGCATGGATTCATGCACTGGTGAGATCCTTCAGCCTAGCCTGTAGACTGGCAGTCCAACATCCCCAGAGGGGTCCCAGATTTCAAGAGGGTGCAGGGCAAGCTGAGGGACCCCCACTTGTGCATGAATTCATGCACTGGGCTTCTGCTAAAACATAAACAACAGTTAACACGTTTGTGGCTCTTACCATGCTTCTGGTGCTATACTAAGAACCTTACACATGTTACCTCCTTAATCCTCACTGAAAAATCCTGTGAGTTGGTATCATTATTAGACCTATTACCCAGAAGAGAAAATTGAGGCCCAGAGAGGACAAACAACTTGCCCAAAAGCAATTGGCAAAGCTGGGTTCCAACCCAGGGAACCCAGCTCTAAATCATACACACTAACTATGATAGTTTAATCAGTATAATCGCTCTAAAAACCTTCACGTGACTCACATTTCCTTTTGAGTTATCAAACCATTCAATTCTCAAAATTTCGCAGGCTTCTGCTCCCAAATTTGTGAATTAAAAAAAACAACAATTTATTTTTGATTGATTAGTAGAGAAAGAGAAGCCTTCCGATCTAGACACAGCCCATAAATTGACAAATAAATTGTGATGATTGAAATGTACAGAGTGACTGAGATCAGTGACCTAAGGTGCAGTAAAATGTTGACAAATAACATGAAATGTGGCAATACTGACTGAATAGCCCTGTTTGAGAAAAATTTTAAATATAATCTTAGAAGACTGGAGACCATTAGTTTTTTGTGGCTACCTTAGCAAATTTGGTGGCTTACCACAACAAAAATGTATTCTCTCCCGGTGCTGGAGGCCAGAAGTTCAGAACCAAGGTGTTGGCAGGGCTGTCCTCCCAGGAGGCTCTTCTTCTTTGCCTCTTCCAGTTGCTGGTGGCTGTCAACGTTCCCTGGCCTATGGCTGCATCACTCCAATCTCTGCCTCCATCATCACATCGCCTTCCCTGTGTGTCACTCCCATGTGTGTCTTTTATAAGGACATCTGTCCTGGGAGTTAGAGCCCACTGGAATCATTCAGGACAGGCTCCCCATCTCAAGCTGTGTAACTTAATATATCTGCAAAGTCCCTGTCTTTAAATAATGTGGCATTTACCTGTTCCAGGAATTAGGATGTGGACATATCTTTTAACTATCATTCCCCTCACTACAGAGACACCATCAAAAACCAACAGTTTTAACCGACTTAAAATATGCAATTAATTCAAAGGTTAGGAATACAAAACAAGGAAAATTGAAAGATACACAGCAAATAAAAATACAAGATAGAGTATGTAATGTAGAGACCCTCAAATGCACAGAATAGGAGACTGCATTAAATTGGGTAAATGTCAGTGTCGATTGGATATTGGGACAGTGTAGCCCATTTGGAAAACCACTTGTGAAAAGGAAAGTAAATCTGAAAAAAAATCAAGCAAATATGTATGAAATAAGGCCTTTAAAGAAGGGATAAAAAGGTTTGGGCATGTCTAAGAGAAAGCTTAGGAGATAAAATAACAGATCCCAATCTTGCAGGTGAAGGCTTTTGTTCAGCTCACAGGGTTACTGGTGTGTTAAGGGAGCAGCTTGGAGGTTGAAGAAGGTGTGAGATACGAGTCTGAAGCCCCCAGCCAGCCCACCTCCATCTGAGAGGTGTGTCCCTGTTCCAGGCCAGTGTTGGGCTGTGTGAAGTATATGGAATAGTGTCAGACTCTACAAAGACAATTTGAGTGAATCTCTGCTTGTCCCTTGCCTCCTTCAGGTGAATCAGTGACTTTGTATTATGGGGACCTTCGACTATGTGATTTAAGGCCCATTCTGGCTCTGAAATTCTGTGAACTCTTTGAGAGTGAGCATGCCTGAGCATTGTAATGCAATAGCCAGAGATGCTCAGAAGTCCTTTTCTGAGGCACTAGATGGTCGCTCTTGCCCATGTGCCTGCAATGATTCTCACACAGATCCACACCAAACTAGGAGGATTTCAGACCATCTCTTTATTTAGATCCTGTGTGTCCCAAGTGTCTCTGAGCTCTGACATTCACCCATACCCTCCACAGCAAACAGAAGCCAGCAGGCACCAAGTTCTGTAACCCTGGAAGGCAAGCTAACTTCTCTCTCAGAGCTCATCTCTACTTACACAACAGTGGGTGGGGGGCTGAGTCCTGATTTCAAAGAAATAACACAGAGGAGGTGATGCACAAGTCATGCAGGGAAGGTTAAAGTTCAGCAGGGAAGTTCTCACAGGTCCCCAAAGCCAGTCATAGATAGGTGTCAGTTCAGGACAGACTTATTCCTATATTCCTCTTCCATGGTGAAATGAAAAGAAAGGACAATTGTGTGAGTTTCTGTGTATGTGTATGTGTAAAACACATTTATTCCTGAGAAGAAATGTGTTTTAATCATCTTTTGTATTAAATTGTTCTTTCTTTTATGAACTGAGGGTGATAGGTGGTGGTAGTTTTATTAGTGAATTTATGTTCAGTGTCATTACATGAACTTTTTAAATTGTCAGTTTTTAATTGCCCATTAAAATCTTTTTGGGGGGCTTGTTTGTAAGATCTAAAAACCTGGGAGTTGCAACTATCATATAATAAAAGCCTAATATGCAAATCAACCGAAATGTGGAACTAGTTGCTATGACATGCACTGAGCACCAGGGGTCAGACACTCAACATAGAAGCTGCCCCCAGCCTGCAAGCCCCAGGCCAGCCAAGGAGAGTGCCAGGTTGGGGGGGGGGGAGGAAGGGAGGCGCTGGCCCCACTGGTTGCCCCACAGATCAGCCCTGATCACAGGCCAGGACTAAGGATCCTACCCATGCATCAATTTTGTGCACCAGGCCTCTAGTAGTTTTATGATTACTTTAGATAAATCTTGAGAGCACAACCTCCAATCTGTGCCCCAGACAAGACAATCCTTACTGAGATCCCTGGAGTTGGTGGCCCTGCTGTCTCCTGGAAACCACAAAGTGAGGAAGTGAGGCTGGAACCTTCACCTCTACCCCAGTTATGGACCAGGATGAGAAAGAGCATGCAGCATAGTTGGAGGTCCTGGTCTTCGCTGAATCAGTTGGGGATAAAGTCACTGGCAGGACATCCTTATGCAAAGAAGTAAGGAAGTGGCCTTAAACTGGGGACCTGCTGTTTCCTCCCCACCCATTTGTCACAAGCCACTCTGGCACCCAATAGATGTCAGACTCTCACTAAGCAAATTTATATCCCTGTCCTGCTTTAAAAGGTTATCTAGATCAGTGGTTCTCAACCTTTCTAATGCCGTGACCCTTTAACACAGTTCCTCATGTTGTGGTGACCCCTAACCATAAAATTATTTTTGTTGCTACTTCATAACTGTAATTTTGCAACTGTTATGAATCGTATCTGTGTTTTCCAATGGTCTTAGGCGACCCCTGTGAAAATGTTGTTCAACTCCCAAAGGGTCGCGATCCACAGGTTGAGAACCACTGTTCTAGATCATAATAAGCTCAGTTTTAAAGCTTCGTTATAGTCATGTGTTCGGCACTTTAGTTTTCTAGATACATGTAGCAAGTTACTCAACATAGTTCAATAGCCCTTGTGGTAATTTTCTTCTGTGTCCCTTTTATTCCATCTGCTTTTTCTCCCTGTTTCCTAAAACAGGGAGAAGGGATGTGAAGAAAATTTCATGTGAACAGTCGGAGGATTTTATACACACACACACACACACACACACATATACACACACACATACATACATATATACACACACATATACATGCATGTATATATATACATATATATACACATATATACACACGATTTTGTCATGTGTTGAAATGAATTATAGTTGAAAGCATAATATAGACCCACTTCAGAAAGAATGAAGTTTGTTAAAATGCTTTCTTAGAGATCTGGGGAAACGATACAACATATCAAAATATCCACTAGGGGGCGCTAGAGTCAAAGCACAAAGAATGAATGCAAAACCTTGACTCAACCCTGGATAAACTCAGGGTCATTTGTTTCATTATTATCAAAAGTGAATTGTTTTCCAAAATGAAAGGCCACTAATTTCACTTTTGGCTAAAGGGGGGAAAAAAAAAAAATTTTCTGGCAGCAGAAGCTAAAAAGTAGCTGACTCTCGGCATCCAGAATTGGCTCTACTCTAAGGTCAATACACACGTGTTCAGGAAGGCTGAACCCACTGGAGATCGTGAACCGAGCAGCTCAGGCCAGAGGTAACACCCAGGTCTTGTAAAAGTCACACTGATGAAAATGCCCTCCCTCCCACCTCACTCTGCCCCACCCTCCTCCCAACCCCGGCTGGTAATCACAGACAAGAAAACTTCAGTGACTCACAGAAGCTTTAGAACAGCGGTTCTCAACCTGTGGGCTGCGACCCCCTTGGGGGTTGAACGACCCTTTCACGGGGGTCGCCTAAGACTATTGGAAAACACCTATTTCCCATGGTTTTAGGAACCAACACACCGCTCCTCGGTGTAGCAAAATGTAGCAATGTAGTTTACTGTTGTCCTATGAAGACTGTTGCCCATGCTACACCACGATTCAAGACAAAATTTCATTTATTTGTAATTAGAAATAAATATTTCACAATATATAATTACATATTGTTTTTGTGATCAATCCCTATGCTTTAATTATGTTCAATTTGCAACAATGAAAACACATCCTGCCTATCAGATATTTACATTACAGTTCATAACAGTAGCAACATTACAGTGATGAAGTAGCAACGGAAATAATTTTATGGTTGGGGGTCACCACCACATGAGGAGCTGTCTTAAAGGGTCGCGGCCTTAGGAAGGTTGAGAACCACTGCTTTAGAATAAAATTTAGAAGGGGAGGGCCTTGAATTTCATAATGCTGACTGACAGCACCAGCTGACTCCGGCTTGGTGAGGCCTAATCTCCAGAGAGCCGAGTTCCTGTGCCATAGAAAGGTCCAGAGGAGGCCTCATTGCCACAGCAGCAAATACAGAGGAATCAAAATGGGGTAGAGCATGAGCCGCTAGAAACGTATGTTCTGATGCATTGTAAAAAAAACACTCGATTTTTGTATTAAAGTAAATCCATTGCTTAAAAGCATTTATTTGTTAAACTGAAAATAAATGCCTTGGGCCGAAACTAGTTTGGATTAGTGGATAGAATGTCGGTCTGCGGAATGAAAGGTCCCAGGTTCGATTCCAGTCAAGGGCATGTACCTTGGTTGCAGACACATCCCTAGTAGGGGGCGTGCAAGAGGCAGCTGATTGATGTCTCTCTCTCATTGATGTTTCTAACTATCTCTCTCCCTTCCTCTCTGTAAAAATATCAATAAAATATCTTTTAAAATAAATAAATAAATAAATAAATAAATGTATGTCTTGGGCTGAGAGCTGAAGAACTGAGGGTTAGGAGAGGGTATGGGGAGGACCCAGGAAAGAAGCTAAGACGCACACAGCACAGTCCAGGTCCCTGGAACTCCTGCCTGCCCTCTGAGACCACCAGCAAGTGGCCTTACCCACACAGAGACGTTGCCAGAGCCTGGGTCTCCCTGGCAAAGTGAAGATGGTTTTTGTAGTCGGTCAGCGTTGTGGGTTGCATCCCCCACAAAATAAAATGACGCCCCAACCCCCTTCTATGGGAATGTGACCTTATTTGGAAAGGTCTTCCCAGATGAATCAAGATGAGGTCAGTAGGGTGGGCTCTACTCCAATGTGACTGTATAAGAAAAGGAAGTCTTCACGTCAAGATGGAGACAATGAGGTGTGACCACAAAGGCAGAAATTGGGGTCATACATCCACAAGCCAAGGCACACTGAGGATGGCTGACAGCCAGCAATGGCTGGGGAGAGAGGGGGGACTGGATCCTCCCTCAGAGCCTGTGGAAGAGGCCAGCCGTGCTCACACCTGGATTCCAGGCTTTCAGCTCCCAGGATTGTGAGAAAATCAATCCGTTCCTGTTGTTGTAAGCCTCCCAGTGTGTGGTACTTTGTTACTGCATCCCTAGGAAACCCATTATTATGACCAAATCCAGAAACAGATAGAATTCTGGGAATGGTGATGAAGAAACTGACTAAGCACAAGGTTTTAAAGACATTTTTTCCCTTTATCTCCCTTGTTTTCTGTCTACCCAATACCAATATTCCAATATTTTAAATATAAAATATTATTTTAATTTATCTTTAAAATGCACAGCTCTTGCCAAAACCGGTTTGGCTCAGTGAATAGAGCATCAATCTGGGGACTGAAAGGTCCCAGGTTCGATTCTGGTCAAGGGCATGTACCTTGGTTGCGGGCACATCCCCAGTAGGGAGCATGCAAGAGGCAGCTGATCAATGTCTCTCTCTCATCGATGTTTCTAACTCTCTATCCCTCTCCCTTCCTCTCTGTAAAAAAAAAAAAATCAATAAAATGTATTTTAAAATAAAAAATAAAATGCACAGCTCTTAATTATTTCTAGAAATAATTTGTTTTCCAAGTCCCCTCAAATACCCCAAAACTTTACAGTCCAATTGGCATTTTTTTCCTAATTGGCATTTTTAAAGCTCTTTGCTCCCTCCAGTTGCTCAAAGTATTAGACACAAATGTTCCTCATTCTTCATGTCATGTTAAAGAAAAAAAAATTTAAACAGAACAGTTTTTTTAAACCTCAGAAAATATGGAGCCAAGTTAATCATACTGCCTAAGTCACACAGCGTCTCCGTGGATAAATAGGATTTGGAAGACAGATCTCCCAATTTCTCCTACAGGGTGACTTTTAAACAACACCCAACTATATTTCGTTCTTAATTATCCACCCATAAGAGAAGAGTGAATAAATCCTCCAAATTATGGTCAATTCACAGTTGCCTATTGAATACATTTTCTATACTTTGAATAGAAATGTCTCTGACACTCTTGGAATTTATAAAACCTCAAACTAAATGGTACAAATTGTCATGTTCTCATTTCCCAATCTCCACAGGAATTTTTCCTCCCTTCCTTCCCATTCCATTCTGAGAAAGTCCCTTCACCCCTTGGGATAACAGGAAAGATCAGGCACAAGCCGAGCTAACCCTTCTCCCCACCTTTCCTGGCTCCTAACATCCTGGGACAAGAAGATCAGGAGTTTTCTGACTTTGAGTTCCAAGGTCATTCAGGATGCCTCGGAGAGCCCTGTCTGACTCCCTCTGCCATCGCCATTGTGCCTCCCAAAAAGGAGAGTCCTCTCAAAGGTCAGGCCCAAAGTTAGACAAAATCCCTACTCTTTCTATGACTCAGCAGTATTGACAAAAGACTGGAATTGACAAAAAAACAACAACATTTTTTCCCCCAAAGAAAATCATGGAAGCACAGAAACACAACTGAGTTTGTTCCACATCACACAGGGTTTATCCCATTCCTCATCAGATACCAAGTTCAGATGATAAAGACCCCCTGTGACCTCCTGCTGTCCCCACTCTGAGTCACTGCCATGTGAAAAGTCCTCTCACCCCCATGCCACGCCAGTTTCCTAGACCATTTTCCCTCTGTGATCAAGTTCATGACTGGCCTAAGCCCTGTTCTTCAGATGAGCAGTCAATAAGATCCTTCACCTATAGCCTGTGGTGGGCAATAGGGGGTGTTCAGCCTCACAGTGATCTTTATAATGCAAGATTAAAATATCACTATAGAGTAAATATGACATTTGTACAAGATGAATGACATAATCATCATAGCCTAAGTAGATGGCCGTGAAAAGAAACCAGCTGACAAAGAATGAGGGGTCCCAGGCTGGTGCTACAAAAAAGACAAGGATAGGGGGGTGAAGAAGAAAGGGACACAGCAGGGAGGAGGCTGAGGGTTGGGGCATGGAGCTAGGGAGGTTGTCATTAGAAAGTGGGACAGGCTGAGACTGGTTTGGCTCAGTGGATAGAGCGTCAGCTTGCGGACTGAAAGGTCCCAGGCTCGATTCCGGTCGGGGGCATGTACCTTGCTTGCGGGCACATCTCCATTGTGGGGCATGCAGGACGCAGCTGATCGATGTCTCTCTCTCATCGATGTTTCTGACTTTCGATCTCTCTCCCTTCCTCTCTGTAAAAAATCAATAAAATATATTTTAAAAAAACGAAAGAAAGAAAGAAAGTGGGACAGGCATGCATGTCCAAGTTAAAGAAGGCAGGAGTCTCTGGTGGCAACCGGGTTGGGAAGTTCCAAAGAACGTTGGTGCTGTCCCAGGTGATAGTGGGATTTAGGAAGGAAAGCAAGCAGGCCAAACACGATGGAGTTAACAACTATGGAGCTGTGTCAGAAATGTGCCCATCACTTTATATGGATCTTCCCATGACATCCTCACAACAGCCCCTACCCTGTAGGAAGTACTACATTCGCATTTTATAGAAGAGCTAACAACACTAAAAACATTCAGTATCTTGGCCAAAGTCACACAAACTAATAAGTACAAAGCAGAAATTAGCATCCAAGCCCTCAGATATTGTAGTCAGGGTGTTGACTCTATATATGCACACACACACACACACACACACACACACACACACACACACACTCATGTCTTAATTGCATTGGAGAGGTGGGAGGAAGCAGGCACCAGCAGAGGAAGTCAGCAGGAGGAAAGGATGGGGAGAGGAATCACAGAATGTCAAGGATTTAACAGAGAGGGGATATTTTCCAAAAGGAAATAGATTTGAAGTAATAGATTGCAAGCAATTATGAAACATTGGTAGAATGCTGAATCCCCAGTTGATGAAATATAGAAAAGGGAAAAACCAGGATACTTTGAAGAGAGCCAGACTTCAGTAGAGTGAGGTCCTTTGAAGACTCTGAGGACACAGAGAGATTACCCACCATGGAACAAGGAGCCCCGACAGCCCAGTGAAAAGGTTGCCATGGGGGCAGAAGAGAGGCCAGGAGTCCTCAGAAAAGACCCATGAGTACAGAAGGAGACATTACCGGAGGGGCCAGGAGACATTACCTGAGTGATCCCTGCAGATGACAGAACGCTAGGTAGGAGGGGACTCGCCAGCCTCCGGGGGCCCCACAAGTATCCACTTGTCTCCTGTCCTCTGAGCCCCCAGGACACCGGGGCTGGGTCAGCTGGTGGAAGGGGACTCTTCGAGCCACGGATATGGTGAAGGAGGAAGGAGCGGGGTTTCACCCAGCTGGCAGCTGGGAGCTGCCAGTCCTTGCAGGAGAATTAGCTGGGCTAGGAGGCTTACCCCAACGTACCAACAGGAAGGTAAGTAATCTGCCTAACAGACATTCCTTTTTCCACTGGAACCTGAAACAGAGAACGGTTAGCTCTAAGCATGCACCTTCTGCTCGCCTGGAAGGGTGGTGATTATCACAATTAAGAGCCTATAGCAGCCCCATATATTAACCCAAATAAAATGAAAATACGTGGTAGATGGGTGGCTGATCTCAGGCCACTGGTTTCAGTCTGTTATTCTAATACTCCAGTCAGATTTCTACTTGGAAATTATCTCAACCAGCTTCTAACTGTACGTCAGAGACTTTCTCTACTGTCTTGTACTCTTGCCATCTGACCCCTGGCAGCCTGAAACATGTTGAAACGGTTTTTGAGTGTGTTCTTACGGTTCTAGGAAAACACGAAAAACAAGTCTCCTTAGAAAATGAGTTTGAACTACATGTCACTCCTGCTTCTGTTTAACTCAATGGCTCTTGCAAGCAGAGAACAGTCTGACACAAGAGCCAGGACCGTTTGTCTTGGCCTCTGTTTCCTTTTCCCTTTTGGATTATGGAAAGTTTCAAACATACACACCCAGCTTCCACCATTATCAACTCATTTTGGCCAGTATGTTCACTAGACAATGTTCCTTTAAAAAATAAAAGATAAAAATTCATTAAAATGTTGCACCTTCTGAAACCAGTTTGGCTCAGTGGATAGAGCATCAGCCTGCAGACTGAAGGGTCCCAGGTTCTATTCCTGTTGGGGGCATGTACCTTGGTTGCGGGCACATCTCCAGTGTGGGGCGTGCAGGAGGCAGCTGATCGATGTCTCTCTCATCGATGTTTCTGACTTTCTATCCCTCTCCCTTCCTCTCTGTAAAAAATCAATAAATATATATATATTTTAAAAAATGTTGCACCAAATTTGGAGCACATTCCCCACTCCCTCCATATTTCCTCTTGCATTGGAACCCAGAGTGAAATAGCTCTCCATAGAAATTACAATCTGTTTTTGCAAACTCTTCCCAGATTCCAAATTTCAATTCAATTTTAGGTTATAAGAATTAGGAGCCTCCTTAAAAAAGGAATTTACCTCATAACTTCTTTTTCTGAATGTGACTCTAAAACAAAACTGGTTATTCTTACCAAGCTCACATTTTGCTTGTTGGGGATTTTAACCACAGGCAGTAAATTCCAGTAAGGAGCTTAAGAAATTTCCCAGCTAAAGAAACACTGGTGGTGGCAAGATTGGGGGTGGGGATCAGGCACGTTTCTAACTGTTTAAAGGAAAAGAATCCATGGGAAGTTTGCCATTTTGGGGTGAGTCAGTGCTGACTGTTCTTAGGCCTGAGAACTTCCGCTATTTTCCAATCAGGAGGAGGCGACCTATCAGTTGGGGAGTCTCTCAAAGGTGGCTATGATTCCCTTTCTTTATCCCTGTCTTCCTTTTTCTGGTGTTTGTTGGTTGGTTGGTTGGTTGGTTGGTTGTTTGGTTGGTTGGCTTTTAGAGAGCATGGCCTTATTGAGAAAAAGAGAATTTGTATCCTCAGTAATAGTCATCACAAAGTCATTCTTCAAGATCTTCTGTCTTCTGTCAGCAGGTGAAAGTGAGACGAAAACATGAACACTAGATACAAATTCCAGCTCAAGATCTAGCCATGTTTTTTATTCCCAGAGTCATTTGAAACCTCGAATTGTGGGATTCGGTGAACTCAAAGGACTGCCCCAAAATAGCGACCGCATATATCATAACAAGGAAGAGGTTTGGCATGAAATAGAACAGGGCCCGAAATCTTGGCTGAAACATCTCCCCTGCCATGTGGGTTTCTCCCTGGGACAAAATTCTCAAGGCAGATATGTCTCTAAATGCAGTCCCATGGAGGAGATGGGGGATCCATTGCTTTCACACACATTCACACACACACACACACACACACACACACACACACACACAAGTACATGCACACACACCATACATAAATAGAAATCAGACCCATCCCTCGGGGTTTGGGGCATAGGCACCCTAGCAAGTCCCTCTCCATCAGTCAAACATCCTGGGATGGAAGATTTCTCCTCAAGGACTCCAGAAGTGACATGCATCCACCTGGGACAACTTTGCTTGGATGGACAAGTACTTGGATTTGGTGAACTCAAAGGACTGCCCCAAAATATTGGCTACATATACCACAGCACACAAGAGGCTTGACGTGAAATAGATCAGGAACTGAGGAGAAGAAGATTTATATCATCAGCATTAGCCAATACCAGAGTTGGAGTCTGGGGGCCTCATTTCTTCAGCTCTGATGTAAGAGGCGGCGGCGAGCCAGCTGATTGCTTAAAGTCGAAGGCAGCTCTGAGTCTATGGTAAACCATGAACACATGCAGGGGATTGGCATCTGCCGTGTCAAACCTGAGCTCCACACTTCTCAGCTGTGTGACTGTGGGAAAGCCACTTCATTTCTTCTATCAACTAGAGAAAGGAATACCTATGTCACAGGTTAGGACTGAATTCCTTAAATATACATAAAGCGCTTGACTTATGGGATATGTCATGATGCTAGAAACCTTCGTTTCTAAAATGCTATGATTTCAAACATGAAGGAATCTGGGAAGTTTGCCTTTCTGGAACACGACTAGATCATTCAGTCCAAAATATTTCCCACTCTGACTTATTACTCATCAGAGGACAAAAATTACACAAATCTGGGTCAGTCCTACTGGAAAATACTCCTGAGATGAAAGTGTTGCATAGTCCCTGTCTTACGTGAGAGAGTTTACTTTTTCCCCCCTGAGTTGTTCCAAGTCACTTGGAAATCAAAGAAACGGGATACATTAAACCAAGCTGGAAAAGTGAAGCCTTCACAGAGTTTATATTGTTAATTAAATTAAGGTTTCTAGCAGATCAAGGACAAGTGACTAAGTTCAGCAAAATATTTCCTTTGATCTCAAGATTTTTTTACATCAAAGACTAGCCAGCGGGACCTTGCAGACGGCTGTCAAGGGGCCCTCCCCTCCCTACAATGTGGGGTTCATGGGGAAAGAACTTTCAAGGGCCTGCTTCAGAGCTGTGTGAACACCTGCAGTGGCTGGCCCTGCCCAGGCCAGACTGGGCATGAGGTTTCTCAGGAGAAAATAAATGACTCAGGAGATGTGGGTTTGGGGCCTGGGGGCAGCTGCTTACCCACATGCCATGACCTCCTTACTTGACCTCAGTCTTCATGTCCTTCCAGGTGAAATAGGAGCATAACACCTCACCTATTTATCTCATGGGTTCGACATATTGATAATATTGGCCTTTGGTATGCCAAATACTAGAAAAAATAAGAAATAAACCCCCTGGAGGGTCCTATGGCAGGTTCTTTTTTCTCCCAGGAATGGTTTTTCTTCCATTGTATTTCTAGTACTTTTGGTAGCCAACACTCAATAATTCTTTGCTGAATGAGTGAAGGGATAAATAAAGAGTGTGGTGAGGAATGGACTGCCCTCTTGATGCACCCCATTCAATCTGCCATTGCAGCCCTGCCTCTGCTTAAACTTAGGGTGCAGTAAAAAACAAGTACCTGGGTTGTTGGTAGCAGAAGACAATGAGGAGGGTCAGGGACAGTACTAGGAAGGAAGGAGGGTGGCTCTGGGGATGGAAGGGGATTTCCTGCAACATCTACAAACAGGAGCCCGTGCTGCCCTAGCCTAGTGTGTTGCACACCTTCATGGACAACACATTTTCAGTATTACCCCCTGAAGTTCATGTTTGCTTCTGACTGAATGGATCAAACATTCATGTATCATCAAATATTCATACATCTGAAAAGTCAACTATTGTACTTATCAGTGAAGTACAATGTCAAGTTGGCCTTAATTCTTAGTCCCAAAGAGAGCTGGGGAGACTTGAGAAACCCAGACACTGACTCCGTGATGACAATATAATGAATAAACTTTAAGAATATGCCCTACAGCCTTTCACAGACATTTTCCAAGTCTCCCTATCTCTTCAAGCTTCTCATTTCCATAAAACCTCTGGACATATTTTATCAGAATCAGAGAAAATGGGCAGACACTTGAAGGCCAGACTTTGCTGTAATCTCTGGTCTGGGCCTGGTTGGGCTCCCCCATGGATGTCTCTGTCTAGGTATTTCAAGATCAGCATTCCCAGGACTTAGATTATTCTTCCTCTGATGATGGGACTATTTCCTAATCCATAAGTGCTGTGAATCAGCCCTTGAGGGAGGAGTGATTCAATTGACTAGCATGGCTGGGGCTCCAGATGAAAGAGACCCACTCAGAGATACGGCAGCTGTTCAGATGTTTGAGGTTGCAAGTCACAGGAAACTCAGCCTAAAGTGGCCTTAAACATAAGGGTGTATATTCATTTCACATAAGAAGCCTAGAGGTAGGTGGTTCTGGGGCTATGTAATTCTCTTGGTTCTAGAATGACAGTGTGGGGCAGTGATGCTCAGCCCCTGCCATTAGTTTCTCTGGATTCAGCTCCCAGCCTTGGTGATTTTTGGCTGCGTGTCTCACATTTTACTTAACTTCCCTGAGTCTCAGTTCTCCCCTCTTTGAAACTGAAGATAACAATAGCATTTTCCTCCTTGGGTCCTTGTGAGCATTAAATTAATTAGCATAATGTAGATTGCTTAGCCAGGGCCTATATTAATGTTAGTTCTTGTCTTTGTTTATTAATATCACCCTCTCATTGCCATGAGAGTTCCCAAGGCAACAAGTTTCACACTGTACATGACAGTCTGGAGGGGGACAGGACAGAGGGTGAGAATGACACAAACTCCTCTTGAGCATCTCTCTCCTTTTGCAAGGAGAAAAATCTTCCCAGATGCCTCTACTCCTTTACATTGGAGCCCATGGGACAGGATGGGGGCACATTGGGAAATACTTGGCAAAGAGAACTAGAATTATCATGGTGTAGAGTCTTTGTGCTATCTAACATGGTAGCCACTAGCCACAGGAAGAGATTTAGAGTTCAATCAAATTTAGCCCTGGCTGGGTGGCTCAGTTGGTTGTGGGTTCAATTTCTGGTCAGGGCACATAACTAGGTGATGGATTCAATCCCCAGTCAGAGCATGTACAGGAGGCAACAGATCAATGTTTCTTTCTCACATCAATGTTTCTCTCTCTCTCTCTCTCTCTCTCAAATCGATAAACATATCCTTGGGGGAGGATAAATAGATAAGATTAATTAAAATTCAGTTACTCAGTCACACAAGCCACATTTCAAGTGCTCAATAGCCCCATGGAGCTGGTGGTCTCCATAACAGAGTGCAGTTATAGACCTTTCCCAGCCTCACACACAGTTCTGTGGACAGAGCTGCAAACAGAGTTCATGCAGGAGAGACCCACCTTCCCTGAGCACATTTCCTCCAGGGACCTGAACAAAATTCGGGCTCTGTTCGCAAGGAAGAGATGCTGTTGGGTTGGTAATCAACGAGGAAGGAGGAGCAGGAAGAAGGACTGTCATAGACGCTAGTGAGACCGGCACAGTGTGAGTGTGGTATTCAAGGAGAGACTCAGAGAAGTTAAAGAACTCACATTAGACTTCAAGTTCATCACGCTGGCTTCTCTGCCCACTAGGCCCCTTACACACAGGACTCTGGGTATCTGATTGTAGTGGACATTGGAATTATCAGGAAGAATGTTTTAAGAGCACTATTTATCTGAATAACTTCAATGCCTTTATCCTGAACACCAAACTAAAGTGATAGCAAGACCTGCAAATCACCACACAGACGCTGGATATTTTTATGATAGTCACGTAGTGAAAAACATTGTCCACTTCGCATCATCACCATGAGGCATAATACGATAGAGTCCTCCTGAAAGTCCTGCCAATCTGCCACAGAGCCCTGCACCAAGGTTGTCACTGGCTTACCCAGGGGCCTTGGGGACCAGTGAAAGTCTTCTGAGCTCCTCTCCGTGTTAGAGAAGGAGTCAGTTGACTGCGGCAATGATGCAGCCGGAGTCATAATAATAATAACGATTGTGCGTTTATGCTGAGCTGTATGCCAGGTACTCGCCTAAGATCGGGAAATGGCAGCGTGGGATCCATGCCCAGATATTTTACTGCCAACGCCAGGCATCATGCCATACTTTCTCCCCAGAACGCTAGATGACAAAGCTCTTTGGGGATCAGTCCGAGCAATGGTTCTCAAATTCCAGCGAGCATCAGAACCATCCAGAAAGCCGGTTACAACCCAGATCTCTGGGCCAGCCACCCGCTCAGCAGATTCTGCTTCTCAGCAAGGGAGAGCTGAGTGTGTGCATCTCTTCACAGCTCCATGTTCAAAAACATCTCGGTGATAACTTGAAATCAGTCACAGTGGGAGAATTTAAACTTTGGGCACTAGCAAACTCTGGAGACTCAACATTTCAACCTTCACCAGCACAGCACTGACGAGGCCCCATCCGCAAATTCTCTGATTTGGAAAACCTACGATTTACATTTTTAATATGTTCCCAGGTGTCTGCTGATCCAGGAGCCACACTTTGAGAACCACTTAGAAAATCGTTTCAGAGAGCTCTGAAATGGACAACGGATTCTTGTCCAGACATAAGCCATCATTGGCACGAATGCTGGTGGTCTCGTCGAGGAATGTTGCCTGTAGATGACTCTATATCAAACCGGTACTAGTAAGAGCTAATATTTACAGTGTTGACTATAATCGGCTGCTGTCCTAGTCACCTCATGCATTAGCTCATTCAATCCTCCCAACAACCCTAGCCATCAGGTTTTATTATTATAGCTGAGACGGAAGCACGAAGCAGTCAAATGCCTCGTCCAAGGTTGTTCAGGGAACAGGTGGTGTCATTGAGATGTGAACCCGGGCAGTCTGGCTCCAGAGCCCAGGAGTTTAACTGCTGCACCGCAAATCACAGATGAAACCTGACTGTAGTTCTGCCAAATATAAATCTAGTAACATCTCCCTCAAAAAAAAAAAAAACTTCAAAGAACATACTCAGAAAAGGGAATTCGAATTTGTTCCTCCCAACTAGACTTTCCTGACTTAAAAGAAAACGAAGAAGTTTTCTTTCCTCTCCTTGTCCTCTCTCCAACATCCTGAATGCGCTGGACCACACTCCCAGCTGATGAGAAAGTCATTCTCCTGGGTCAGAGGTCAGCGCACTTTTTCTGGACAGGACAAGAGAGTGAGCAAGCGCTTTAGGCTTTGCAGGGCATACAGTCTCTGTTGCAACTCCTCGACTCTGCATTGTCGTTTGAAAGCAGCTGTACGGGGTATGTAAGGATGAGTGTGGCTATGACCCAGTAAAACTTTGTTTACAAAAACAGGCCACGGGCCCTCTTCAGCGGCGATGACCTGTCCTAGATTCATCTTGTTCCTGATGAATTAGCAGGAACTCCGCCTTCATTAAGTTCCGACAGAATTTTAACAGAAACAAATACCCAGACTATAAAAACATGATGTACAAACATAGAGCATGGGTTACAGACAGAAACCTGCAGATAATACCACCCTGTGTTCAAGCCTTCTTCCAAGGGTGAGAGAAGGGTGGTGGTGCTGATGTGTGGGTGCTGACCATCATGGATGTGGAAATTCATGGGATTAAACATGAGTGTCCGGGAGACGGAGTTCATAGCTACAGACATGCAAGAACAGACACAAGAGGGCAAAGGTGGGAGTAATTAAACTTCCCTCCTTGTAACCCAAAAGTGGCCGCAGTGCCAGCGAAGGTACCACCCTCCTTCCTAAGAGAAGATGCCAACAAGATGAGAAGGGAGCTCTGGTTTCTAGAAGCCTGACTCCTCCTTCTTCCACGTCTGAAAGAGGCCTAAGGATTGGTACCACCTAGAAGGGAACGGGAAGACCTGGAGTTCATTTCCAGCTCTTAGGCACTCCGACTTCCTTAGGGCTCTGGAAAGAAAACGAGGCTTGATTCCCAGCCCGGAGGAGATCAGAGTGGTGCCAAAACTTCCTCCCAGAGCACCTTCCTAAATGGCGCCTCAATTTGCACCTTAGTGCAAAATACTGTTTTATCAGAAGTGGGGGCTGGGGGACAACTGAAAATGCCTTTTAAAAATCTGTCCTCGCCGAGACCGGTTTGGCTCAGTGGATAGAGCATCAGCTTGCGGACTGAAGGGTCCCAGGTTCGATTCCGGTTGGGGGCATGTACCTTGCTTGTGGGCACATCTCCACTGTGGGGTGTGCAGGAGGTGGCTGATCGATGTCTCTCTCTCATCGATGTTTCTGACTTTCTATCTCTCTCCCTTCCTCTCTGCAAATAAAATATATTAAAAAAAAAATTTGTCCTCTTCAGCTCCAGGAAGTTTCCAAGACATGAAATTTCCTCTTCAGATCTGAATCCTGGGTGTCCAGAGGAGGTTCCTTTCTACCACTTAGCCTTCCACTCACTGCTTCTTACATTAAAAAATCGATGTCTTGCCCTAGCCACTTTGGCTCAGTGGATAGAGTGTTGGATTGCAGACCAAAGAGTCCCAGGTTCGAGTCCAGTCAAGGACACACAACTCAGTTGGATGTGTTTCTCTCACACCGCTATTTCTTTCTGTCTTTCCCTCTCTCTTCCACTCTCTCTAAAAATCAATGGATGAGGTTGTTTTTTTTTAAAGTCGATGTCTTTGTGGTTGCTGCCAAGAAATTTGGGTTAATTTGTAGCATTTTTTATCCTAAGAAAACTTATTTCCATATGTAGTTGAGATGAAAACTATATGGCATCCATTAAAAAATTGGTGCCTTATAATAACGCTATTTGAAGTTACAACTGTGTTCCTGCCCTTCGTGTGTCTTATCTTAAGCCATAGGCTGTTGTGAATTAAAAGGAAGGGACTTTCAAACCAAATGGTTTCTCTGAATAGCATGAATCCTGTCAAGAATAGTTTGCGACAAAAGCTAAAGGTTGTGATTGGGGTAAAGGGACTTACATGTATGCATATAGGCCTAATCAGTAGTGGGGTGGGGCATGAATGGGAGGTGGGGGTAAATGGAGGAATAAGGACACATATATAATACCTGAATCAATAAAGAAATTTGAAAAAATAAAATTTTTAAAAAAGGTTAAAAGTTGTGCTGTTGCCTTTTAAGCACAACCAAGTTAAACAACTGAACTATTTCTGCTGTCTCTTAAACATTAGGATGTAACACATTTGGGATATTTGTTGACATTTGTTATACTTTTGATGAACAATTAGCCTGCAAGACTATTAACAGGAAATTCCATTCATGAGATAAGCAGCTGTTCGGGCAAACCTTCAGCCAGATCATGGGACCAAAAATCTTCTTTATGCAACTAGTGTTTGTTGAATAGTCAGCATTCCTTAGGTATCCAAAAGGAAATGCTTTGAAAAATAACTTTTACAGTTAATTTTGACTCCTATGCTCATAAGAAAAAAAACAAGTCTTCTGATTCATTTTGGACTCTTGTCTTTTGTAAAATGTGAATATTTAATAGTGTCCCTAATCACCATATACATTTCAAATAGCAAATACCAAGAAACGACTGATCCTAGTAATTGCCGACCTGTAATACGGAATCATAAAGCCAGTCTTAACAACCCTAACTCCACAGCATATCGTGGTGGATTCTTATTGCATTTCCGAAGCACAGGCTCAGAGTGCCTACCATCATATGGAACACTCTCTTATTCAAAAACATACATCTCTTCCATTTTTTTACTACAGTTATAAAACACTTAATGTAATATTGCCATCGCAATATTTACTTAGGATCCACTAAATAAATCCTAGGAATATAGCTTCAAAATAGTGAGAGGCAAATGACTGGTAAGTAACTAGTTAGATTCCAATGTCATAAGAGAAATGATGGCCGTTCTGTGAAAGTCCTAGAAAGGCAATAGATTCTCCACTGAGGGAGGGGTTTGATCAAAGATTCACTCACCAGCCATCAGTCATCAAATTCTAAATACCATTGCCACTCCCTCCTCTTCCTCTCTTTTTTTTTTAATATATTTTATTGATTTTTTTTTTTTTTTACAGAGAGGAAGGGAGAGGGATAGTTAGAAACATCAATGAGAGAGAAACATCTATCAGCTGCCTCCTGCACACCCCCCACTGGGGATGCGCCCACAACCAAGGTACACGCCCTTGACCGGAATTGAACCTGGGACCTTTGAGTGCGAAGGCCAACGCTCTATCCACTGAGCCAAACTGGCCTCGGCTCCTCTTCTTCTTTCTCTCCAACTGCCTCATCTCCCCCTCCTTTCTATCCCACCACGGACAAAAAAGGAAATCTGAAAGGGACTGCCATTTCTTTTAAAGTCAAAACAAAAGACCATAATTGTGCCCCTATCAGTAAAATATTTCTGAGCAGACATTCCCAATGTGTGTGCATTTATTTATAAATTACACACATGTCCTACACTGGAGTAGCATATTAAATATCAGTAAAGTTTTTCAGACTAAAGACCACATCTGCATCAAATTTTCTCCTAATATTTTCTTGCCTCTTTTTCGGGGGTACAAACCTCCCCTGCAACTTGTGAGACCACTGCTCAAAACAGCCACCAGAACAAACTTTCTGGAAAGCTATCACATCATAATTATGACCCAGTCTAAAGTTCTGCAATTTATGGTCTGTAGCTTTTACTGTTTTGGTGTTTTGTTTTTTTTTAAATAAACAAAGATCTCTTCTGGATTTATTTTCTTGCCCATTATGACCTCAGATCTGGCTGTAAGGATAAACAGGTACCTGCTCAGATAAACAAACCCCACACTCCCTCATCATCACCCTCAGCGTCATCCCCTCCTAGCCAGCTCCCTGTTCCAGTCCTGCTGAACTTTTGGCAGCGAAGGAGTTAAGATAGAAAAGAAGTTGCCTGCTCTGGCGGTTCATGACCACCAGATGCCAACTGGTTTTCTAGTTGAGATCACCCTGAGATTTAATTGGCCGGAAGTCCAAACTACAACTTTTCAGGAGGATTATGGAGTGTGTCTGTTAGTAAAGGTGGCCGAAAGGTACAAACTTCCAGTTAAAGTCAGTCCTAGAGACATGTGGACAGCATGGTAACACAATTAATAATACTGTATTGTACATGTGAAAGTTATTGAGACTGTTGCTCTTAAAAGTTCTCACGATAAGAAAAAAAATTGTAATTATGTGGTGATGGATGTTGACTAAATTTATTGTGGTGATCATTTTTGCAATATATATATATATCAAGTGGTCCCTCTAAAACAATACAATATGGTATATCAATGATATCTCCATTTAAAAAATAAATATTAAAGAAAAATAATTAGCCCTAGATGGTTTGGCTCAATGGATAAAGTGTCAGTCTGTGGACTGAAGAGTCCCAGGTTCAATTCCTGTCAAAGGAACATGCACAGGTTGCAGGCTCCAACTCCAGTAGGGGGAGTGCAGGTGGCAGCTGATCAATGATTCTCTCTCATCATTGATGTTTCTATCCCTCTCTCCCTTCCTCTCTAAAAGCAATAAAAAATATTTTTAAAATATGAAAAAAGAAATAACTAATGATAATTTTAATATTAATAAAAAGAAAAGTGTCTTTTAAAGCATTTTAAAATCCTAAAGTGTGAGGTGAGTCTGTTACATGACAGAAAATGAGCCCATGTATGTTCTGGCTCCAACTGCTCTAACGATTAACTATATAAATCTACAATATATCCCACTATGCACCCAAGACCTTCCCCATTCCACATTATTCATGTCATTTCCATGAGTTTCTCTCTCCCTGTAGAGGCTAGCCCTTCGTTCAGCAACAGAGAGTGTCACCCTGTGGCTACTCCCTCTGGAATGGGGTTGGGGGGAATTCCATTTCATCCCCTGAGACCCTCCCCAAAGTCACCGCCTCCTGTGACAAAATTCAAACACTTGTAGACAAGGATATTTACATCTTTTCCTAAATTTTCACAGAATGTGTACAAATCTCTGTTACTTAAATGCCAACATTCAATCTGTTCATCTGTTTTCATGAGTATCCGGGTGAGAAAACTCATCATTGTCCTGACCGGGTGTCTCAGTTGGTTGGAGCATCGTCCAATATACCAAATGGTTATGGGCTTGGTTCCCAGTACAGACACATACCTAGGTTTCAAATTCCATCCCTGGTCAGAGCACCTATGGGAGGCGACCTCTCTTGCATTGATATTCTGCTCTCTCTCTCTCTCTCTCTCTCTCTCTCTCTCTCTCTCTCTATCTCTATCTCTATCTCTCTCTCTCTGTCTCTCATCATTAAGTATATTCTCAGGTGAGGATAAAAGAAAACTCATTATTCCCACTTAGCTCTAGCAGCTCACTTTGAGGATGGAACTGTTCGTATGAGAAAATACTTGATGCCAATTAGGGTTGAAAGTGAAGATCTGAGGTTGTAATTTTGAAGCAAATGACAGAAAGATAGTTCAACCGCTCTGCTCCTTTAATGAAAGAGAATTAGATGGATGGAGTGAGGGAGGGAGGGGAGAGCAGAAAAGAGAGGCAGATAAGGAGAGAAGGAAAGGAGTCTAGCAAAGGAGTGGAGGGACGGAGTTAGATTTGGTGGAAATGTCCAAGAAACATCTGAAGAACAGGGGGTCTAGTATTCAATTTTAAAGTGATCACTCCGTGGCTGTGCAATAGAACCATCCTTGTCATCAAATCACCAGCAGAAATCTACTGCATACAGCTGCATCGTGTGTGCTGTATGTTAATGCAAGGAGCAAATTTTTTGAAAATGGAAGGCTTATGTCCAATGTTTGAGTTGATGCCAAGGCAAAGATAAAGTAACAGCTGTAAGACATAGAGTGGGGGATAAGAAGGCAGTAGAAGCTGGAAGCTGGAAGCAGACGTGACTGGGAGTGTGACACAGGAATGTACAGGAGTTTGGGCAACAGCATTGAACTTCCAATTGTCTGGTGGACAAGGGATTTGAGCAGATCTGACCTAGATCTAAGAAGTGCACAGTGGGTAGCCGAGCTGGTATGTGGCTTACTCAAATACGTGACTCTGTTGTATCTGAAATCTTTGAGATCCTAAACTAAGAATCTTCCAGGACAGGAGGGTAAAGCATTCGTTTTCTCCTAGCAGAGCCAAGTGCCTGCTTAAGTAATAGCTGTTGAAAGATTATTGCATCACTTTATAAACTTCAACTAATTGATAAGTACTGAGATGTCATTTATTATAGTTGATGGTTCTAGATTCTGGGATTGCTAGCCTAAGCTATTTTTTATTTAAAGGCTCTTTTGGGTTTTTCTATGTATTGTATAATAATAATAATATACTTATGTTGTTATACTTTGGGGGTGATTTAAAAATTCTGTGTTGTTTGATGGTATCAAGCAGAGTGTCAACCCCTTGAAGTCTCCATCGTTTTTCAGTGTTGTAATGATTATCATGAAGAAGTTCAGATCACAAGAACCCACCAGGGGCCAGAAGATGACTAATCCTATAGGGACTGTTGTGGGTTGAATTGTGCCCTGCCCCCGAAATTCATATGTCGAAGTCCTAATGCTGAGTACTTCAAAATATGTTTATTTTGGAGATATAGATGTGTTCACATCCAAAGGAAAGACCAGGTGAAGACACAATGAAAAGGTGGCCTCCTACTAGCCAAGGAGAGAGACTTCAGAAGAAAGCAAACCTGCCAACATCTTGACCTTGGAGTTCCGGCCTCTAGAACTGTAAGAAAATTAATATTCTGTTGTTTAACACCCAGCCTGTGGTCATTTGTTTTGGCAGTCCTAGAAAGCAAAGATAGAGACCATGTTTTCCGAACTAAAAATTAGTTACATGACCTTACAATAGAAGTGATTGTATAGAAGCAATCCACTGAAATACCTTATATTTGAAATCCAGCCATATATAACCCATAGTCTTACTTCCCAATAGGACTTGACTTAATTCTAGAAAAATACTTTTATTCAATTCCTAAAAAAAAAAATCTTAGAAAGGGGGTTCTATTACCACTACTGGAAATGTACCAAATCTTAATGTTGAAAGTGAGGTTTTACTGTCGTGCATTATTTTGGTGCCATTTAAAAACCAAATCAAATGTAATTTAAAGAGAATTAAGGGCAGAAATCCATGGACATTTTTCCCTTAACATGTACCAGTAAGTGTAGTCTAAATTACTGTAAGCGCACGCCATTCTATTTTTAGGAGAAAGGAAATGGAAGAGCCCTGAATACCTTCAGGAGGACAAATCCTCTAAGAGGAACAGCACAGGCCGGCATCGGCAGCCCCTTAGGCCAACCGGCTACATAATTAGAAAACGCCCAGGGGGTAGGGGTGGTGGAGAGTGGGGAGGAATTTGTTTAGACTAAATATTCTTTAAGATCTAAATCAAGGAATGAGTTGGACTCGCGCCTTGGTTGTTGGTACAGTGCATATTAAACACAATGTCTGTTTTCTCCCTTAGAGCAAGAATAAAAAGGCAGCGCTCTTACTTATTAATATGATCTAGCAAAAATGCTAACTTCTATATGTTTAAAAGCCCATTGGGGATCCCAAGAACATAACGAAGCATATGGAATCCTCGTCAAATGGAAGCCAGGTGTGATTTTTTTTTTAATTTTTTTTTTTTTTTGCCTTTCACCAGAAAACTTGAGACTCACAGACTTCATAAGTCTGCATTTCTGTTCTTTCCACGAGTTAGAGAAATGCAGCTAAGTAAAAAAGAAAAGTAAATTATGAGTATTTCTCAAAGAAATACAATTATTTGACTTCTGGAGTCAGATGACAAAACGGACCCAAATTATAAAATTGCTCAATTTACAAAAGCCAGTGAAGAAAGTGAAGATACATAGCTAGAAAAAATATATATATTGTATCAACTCTCCTTAAACAAATGAGGAGGAAAAACTCATATTGGAAAGTGTTACCCATTTCCTCAGAAAATTAAAAATGGAGCTCCCATTTGACCTAGTAATCCCACTTCTAGGAATATATCCCAAGAAACCAGAAACACTAGTCAGAAAGGACATGCACCTCTATACTCATAGCAGCACAGTTTACAATACCTAAGATTTGGAAACAATCTAAGTGCCCGTCAGCAGATGAGTGCATTAAAAAGCTGTGGTACATCTACACAAGGGAATACTATGCTATGGTTAAAAAGAAAGAATTCTTACCATTTGCAACAGCATGGATGGAACTGGAGAGCATTATGCTAACTAAGCCATTGGTCAGCGAACTGGGCCTCACGAGCTGCAGTTTGCCGCTCTGTTGACTAATGAGTTTGCCAACTACTGTCGTGCACACAATATGCCACAATTGCCTAATCCTCTCAGCTTCCAACTACATGGTAACATTTAGTCTAGCAGTGGTCGGCAAACTCATTAGTCAACAGACAGGCAAACTGTGGCTTGCGAGCCGCATGTGGCTCATGAGCTGCAGTTTGCGGACCACTGTGCTAAGCGAAATAAGCCAGTCAGAGAAAGATAAATATCACATGATCTCACTCATTTGTGGAATATAATAAACAACATAAACTGATGAACAAAAATAGAGACAGGGAAACATCGAACAGCCTGTCAAACTTCAGTGGGAAGACAGGGGAGGGCATGGGGGAAGGTAAGAGATCAACCAAAGGACTTGTGTGCATGCATATAAGCATAACCAATGGACACAGACACTGGGGTGGTGAGGCATGTGCCAGCGGGTGGGGAGGTGGTTGGGAAGGGGTCAGTGGGGAAAAAAAGGAGACATATGTACTACTATATGTAACATTTTAAACAATACAACAAAGAAGAAGGAACAGCTCTTATTTCTGAAGAAAACATTGAGCAATTTTGAAAGTTTGAGCAATTTTGAAAGTTTGTAAATGACCAACTATGGAGAAGCAGATTTTTAAAAACATAAATAAATAGTGATTTTTCACAACAACAACAAAAAAAAGTGTTACCCAGAGAAACGTGTGTTTCCAAAGATGGGAAGAGAGCTCCAAGCCTCATATCTCCAGAAGCAGCATCAAAGCCAAAAAGACGAGTGGAGAAATGTTGAGAGAAAATCTCCTTAATTTCTCCCAGCCAGAGGGCATGGGTAGGCAGCCCAGGGGACATGAAAAGTTTCACCCTCTCTGCTCGCTGATTCCCCCGCCAGGACTATTCAGGGGAAAGAGCATTGCATGAGGAGTGATTGTCTCCATTTACAGACGGGTGCCAAGGGTGAAAGACAAAACAGAAAATACGTAACACAAAACTACTGAGGTTTTGAGGGCCCGAGGCATGAAACTGCACAGAAGCCTCATTTAAAATCCTCAACTTCTCTTCATATTAAAACTGCCATCACAATAGTGGGGATAGAAGACTCTCCACTACTTAGCTGTGTGACCTTGGTCAGGTTACTTCATGTCTCCTAGCTTCCGTTTCCTCATCTGTAAAATTAAAGTTATTATAATAGCTAATTACAAGGATAAAATGAGTTAATATATATGAAGCACTTAGAAAAGTGTGGGGCTCATAGTAAACACTCTATTAGGGTTACCTATTACTATTATTATTGTGATAGTTGCAGTCCATAAGCCTTCCTTTTCTTTTACCCTCTGGTTAGAAGGGTGTGGGACGTATTCATTATGGTCCAGGTACCAACTATGTTACTAAAATAAAAATATTCACCGAAACCAGTTTGGCTCAGTGGCTCAAGTGTCGCTCTATGGCCTGAAAGGTCCCAGGTTCGATTCCGGTCAAAGGCATGTACCTTGGTTGCGTGCACATCCCCAGTAGGGGGCGTGCAAGAGGCGGCTGATCGATGTCTCTCTCTTATCGATGTTTCTAACTCTCTATCCATCTCCCTTCATCTCTGTAAAAAATCAATAAAATTTATTTTTTAGAAATAATAAAATAATAAAATAAAAAAATATTCAATGCTTGACCAAATGAAGTTCTCAATCTACTGGGGGAAAGGAAGGGCAAATGTATAACAAATGAGGCACCTACGCTCCCTCAGTGCTTGCCCCAGTCTGTGCATGGCAGGGTACTCAAGCCCTGAGGAAAATCTATTTGTAAGATCCCTACTATTAACCCCAGTCATCAACTCCATGATGATATGAGGAATCCCCACTTCTCTTTCAGTGGCCAATTGTGTTTTAGTCATTTTACCATAAAATAGTCTATGTTCTTGCCTGGCTGGCATGACTCAATGGTTGAATGTCAACCTATGAACCAGGAGGTCCTAGTTCAATTCTAGGTCAGGGCACATGCTCAGATTATGAGCTCCATCCCCAATGTGGAAGGCATGCAGGAAGCAGACGATTAATGTTTCTCTTTCATCATTGATGTCTCTCTCTCTCTCTCTCTCTCTCTCTCTCTCTCTCTCTCTCTCCCTCCCTTTCTGAAATCAATAAAGATCCTATATAATAAAAGGATAATATGCAAATTGACTGAACAGCAGAATGACCGTTCGCTCTGACACTCACTGAGCACCAGGAGGCAGACGCTCAACACAAGAGCAGGGCTCATGGCTGGTCAGGGCAGCTGAGGTGGCAGGAGCCTCTCCCACCTCCGCAGCAGTGCTAAGGATGTTTAGAAAGCGGGCCTAAGCCATCAGTTGGACATCCCCTGAGGGGTCCTGTACTGTGAGAGGGCACAGGCCAGGCTGAACGTCCCTCCCCCCCCACCCCCCCGTGCATGAATATAATGCACCAAGCCTCTAATATCATTCAACGGGCCCCTAACACACACACCCACACACACACACACACAC
>PVJN01005203.1:0-41617 GCA_004026805.1 Lasiurus borealis | reverse complement strand
CTCTTGCACAATTTGCTCCATAAGTATGGTACATCAAAGCACAACAAAACTTATCTCTTAAGTCCCTGCATTACATGTCTAAGTATCCTGACTTGGCATGTAACCCAGGTCCTGTCCTTCATTCCTCTGGAATTAACACAGCACCCAGTGCATGTATAGTCCACATACTACATTCTTAATCTTCTTTTTATCTCTTCTTCTCCATTCCTTTGATCCTTAAGAACAAAGAATGGAAAATCAGCTCAAAAGCTGAGCCATGGTATATGGCTGCACTAACTGTGCACCATTTTGTGAACAATGACCCTAGAGTTGGTCAGTCTCCAATCTGAACAACCCTATGTGGCCTCTCTGCCAGCACGGATTTTAACAGAATGTGCACATAGCACGTTAGGAGCACGGCAGATAGAGTCCTCAGCTCCCTTTGGGAAGGTCAGGGAAAGCTGTACAAAACAAGTAGTTGTTGACCATTCTTCCAAAAGTCTGGATAGGGAGAAGAAGCAGTAATGAAAAGGCACAGATGCATAAAACAGTGCAACATTGAGGCATTACAAGATTAGCAAGGACTGGGGAATATCGAGAGCAGAGAGGATAATGGGAGGAACAGCTGGGGATACAGCTGAGGATACAATCATGTGGGGACATGCTTGTTATGCCAATGAATTGGGAGTATAGGGGTGCCTGTGTGTATACGTAGGTAGGGGTGGTCTTAGAATTAGGGGAATGGGTTACACATGATCAAATTTGTGCTTTAGGAAGATCACTATATCTTTGGGGTCAGTTCATCTGGGAGACCACTTGGAGCCTCTGATCATAATCTGAGAACTAAAGATGACTATCAATACTGATTAATGCAGAGATTTCAGAAGCATTTAACAAACAGATTAGATAAGACAAACTGACTAATTGGGATGGAGAGTAAGTTGAAGAAGACTGGTATAACTTTCAGAACCCTAGTTCTAGTAACTGAGTGAAGGATGGTACTTTTGGCCAGTGCTAACAGAGTAAGGGAAGAGCAGGCTTGAAAGAGTTGATAGAAGTTCAAGTAGAAGAGCCCTTAAGCCATGCAGGTAAATAAATATATCAAGTCTCCAGTTGGTAATTTGGGTCTGAAGTTCAAGAGAAAGATTTGCATTTCATTTCAAAGTCACGACAGAAGATGACAGCACATGGAAGTGAGAAGTAGAGATTGCCAGTGCAGGGTAATCTATGGGGACTTTGTAAAGAAAAATAGACAAAACACAAGGTTGAGGAAGGTTCTTTTTTTCTAATGGGACTTGAAAATATTAATGGATGCAAGAAAGAAATAAGGCAAAAGGGAGCAATAGAAACATGAGAAAGATGGAATAACTGTAACTAGATGGGGAAGGGCATTGATTAAGAGCACAGTTCAGGGTATCATTTGAACAGAAACTTTTCTGAGACTCCTGGTTTATTGAGATGTAGGTTGGAAAATGAGGGCTTTCACATCTAAGAACTCTATATTCTCTAGGAAATAGGAAAGTAGTCATTAATTAATTGCCATTCTTTTCAATAACAATTTTCTGAACATCTACCAAGTACCATGGCACCATAATAGGTATTATCCTTGGTTTTTGTTTTGGATTTTAAAATCTGGTGGCGTGTCAGGCATTATTTTAAAAATCATATAAATAAGTGTAAAATGGCAACTGTGATAGATGTTATGAAGATTTATATGATACAATAAGAATTTATAGTGAGAGGAATTGACCTATTAACATATCACATAAGCCTTCCTTGCTGAAGTAACACAATTAGGATATGTACCTTGAGGAAGAGACATGACTCCAAGCTACAAATTGGAGTCAACTGGAAAAGAGACAGGAGGAGAGTCACCAGGTGCAAAACTCCAAGTCAGGATGAAAAATTAGTTGATGTGGATGGAGCAAAAAGCATAAGGAAAGTGTGGCGAAAGATGAAGCTGGAGATATAAGTAAGACCAGACCAGGTAGGACCTTGCAAGACATTGCAGGAAGGTATTTTTAAATTGTAAAGTACTAGGAAGACATTGAAGACTTTGAAGAAGGACTGGCGGTAAAGGTCACATGGTTACATTTATATTTCATAAAGTTGATTTTAGCTGCAGTTCACAGGATTAGAGAAATCAGGAGATGACAAGATAGATCCATTTCTGTAATCCTGGAAAGAAATTCTTATAGCTCATAAAAGATGGTGGTGGTAAAATAGAAAGAGATGATTTCAAAGATTTTTATGAAGTGAAATTCAATAAGATAAGGTGAAAAGTCTATTGAGGTTGGCTCCTAGATTTCCAGTCTGCACACATTTGGGTGAGTTGCTAAAGTGAAGTACATTGGAAGTAAACTGGGATTGAGGAAGAATCATGAGGTTTTTTTCTTCTAAATATATTGATTTTAATGTATCCTTGAGACATTCAAGAGTAAATGTCCAGTAGAATGCTGGACACATGAGCCTGAGTCTCAAAGGAGAAGTCTGAACTGTAGATACAAAGAGTAGGCATCACTAGAATAAGATTGTTTATGAAAATAATATAGAGGAAAGGACAGGGCCCAAGACTGACCCATGAAGAGCTTAGACATTCAGTGGATAGACAGAAGATGGTGAGACTGTGAAGAGAAAGAAGAAATGGCCAGAAATGTAAGAGAGATTTTAAAAACAAATAATCAAACAAACAGAAAATTAAGGCAGTTTCATGGCATTAAAAAAATGAGAGATGAGTAAGTTCCAGAAAGAGGAAATATCCAAGTATGTTGCTAAGAAGAAAAATGAGAATAGAAATGTTCATTCAGTCCTAACTGGTCTGGCTCAGTGGATAGAGCATCGGCCTGCAGACTGAAGGGTCCCAGGTTTGATTCCAATCAAGGGCATGTACCTTGGTTGCAGGCACATCCCCAGTATGGAGTGTGTGGGAGGCAGCTGATCGATGTTTCTCTCTCATCTATGTTTCTAACTCTCTATCCCTCTCCCTTCCTCTCTGTAAAAAATCAATAGAACACATTTTAAAAAGAATGTCCATTCAGTTGACATGAATCCTATGGGGGTAATAAAGCCAGAAATCACACTGGGCAGGTTGAGGAATGAGTAGGAGGAGAAAATGGAGACAGTAAATATAAACAATGCTACTAAGAAATTTCTCTTGAGTCATGGACTGAGACCAAAAGGGATAAAATTGAGAAGATGCTTTGAGGAGAGAGGGAGGACAGTTAAGACAAGCAGCTGTGAGTTATTAAAGAGAGAACTGACCTAGAACAAGTGAAAAAAATATAATGAACTGGGAAGACAGACTTCCCTTAATTTGTAGTGGCACCAGTTTGCCTGGGTGGGCAATTTTTTCTAGCTATCAAAGTCTAAACTGAGGAAATACCAAATTGTGGTTAAAGAAGAAGAAGAAAAGAGAGAAATAAACAACCAATGAGGAGACAATGGAGTAGAGAGGCTTGAGAGAATGATGTTCAAATTGGCCATGGGACCCAGGCTCCATATGGAAGGAATTGTGGTTCCTAGGAGCCTGATCATTTAGCAGAAAATGAATGAGTCAAGGGATTAGGGACCTCAATAAAGACAAAAGACATATCTAGGGGAAATGCTGAGACAGTAGGTGAAGCAGCTGCTGTTGAAGGACCCCGATCTCTGTGGTCATCCTTATTTCTATGCCTCTACTCTGGCCAGGCTGTTACTTACTTTTGGCTCAGGACCTTTTCAGGCCTGAAATTCTGGGTAGTTTATATCCCCTAGAAGCACCCTCAGCCAATAACTGATGGAAATCGGCAGCTCCCCAGGGTGAGCATTCGGAGGGATGTTCTATTTCCTTCTCTGCCTTGTCTCAGCCTCACTCCCCACCACCCCACTGAGATTAGTTCTCAATAAACTACTTATTCCGGAATCTCTCCTCAGGGTCTGCTGCTTGAGATGTAGGTTGGAAAAGTGAGACTCAAACCAAAATAGTAGGTGATTGCTGTGGAAGATTTTAGAGGTGATGCTAGGGATTAAAAAAAAAAGGCACAGGGTGTGCTAATGAGAGAGGTCTGCTCAAATGCCATGAAAGTGAATACTGTTGGTTCTGAAATCTTAGATAACCATGTTTGGGGTTACCTATAGGGATGTCAAATTGACTCTAGACGTTTTAGATGGTGATTTAGACAAAACCATGCACCAAGTACCAATTTTCCATACTCTTGAAGAGAGATTAGAAGGCTAGTACATGAGAGTGATCCACAGGGGTGTAGGGTAGGTTAGGTGGATGCCATGTCCCCAAATAAAGAGGATTTAAACCAAGGGAAGTGGAGTAATATCTAGCCCCAGGAGAGGGGAGCGAGGACAATGTTGACTGCCTCCCCTGGATTAAGGATACGTATACTGTAAGAGAAAGAGCAGCCCCCACTGCAGAGAGCCTAACTGAAGGAAAGCATGTCCCTATAGGAGGACAATTCTCCTTAATCCAGGAGAGGGAGTCAACATTGTCCTCACTTCCTTCTCCTGGGGCTAGACATTACTCCACTTCTTTTGGTTAAGTGGAGTAAAGATACAGGAAAGTCTTTATAGGAGGTTCCAGATGGTTTAGGATGGAGGTCAACAGATAGCAGATAAATCAAAGAGGATGGAATACAGGAGGTATGGGTTAATGGGGGGAATTGAGGTTGTCCATTTTGATCAATGCCTTGGATCACTCCCCTTCTGAAGCAGGATCCCATGGAGCCAGTGTCCACAGTCACTCACCCATGTGTGGTGGAATTGGAGAAACGGAACCAGACAGTTGGGTTGTAGAGACCACTAACCACCATTCAGTGCTGCCCCTAAGGTTCAGGGCTCCAAGGCCTCTCTCAAAAGCACAGGCAGGAATCTGTACTTAACATCATGCAATGCTTACACTTAAAAAAAAAAAAGTGGTGGTATGCAAAACATGTTTATGTGGAAATATGCAAAGTAATAAAACAATCCTATCTAATAAAAGAATAATATGCAAATTAATCATCCATTATACTCACAAGCCACGCCCACCAGCCAATCAGGAATGAGTGTGCAAATTAACCCAACCAAGATGGCTGCAGCCACAGAGAGAGCAGGAGGGAGGCTTGGGTTTCCCTGGCGATGGAGGAAGCCAAGCTTTCCGCACACCCTGGCTGGCCAAGGCCTCCATTCCAGGCTACAAATTTTCAATTATAGAAGATAAATAAATCCCAACAGAAATGGCTGCCATCATGAAGCGAGCAGAAGGCTTGGGTCCACTCCAGACTACAAAGTTTCAATTGTAGAAGATAAATATATCCCAGATACCAGGACCTCTACTTGGATCACCTGGGGCATTGCCGGCCTGCAAACCACCATCCTAAACCATCTGGAACTTCCTATAAAGATTTTCTCTGTATCTTCAACCCATTGCTGACGAATCTGTTGTCCTCCTATAGGGACATTGCTTTCCTTCAGTTAGGCTCTCTGCAGTGGGAGCTGCTCTTTCTCTTACAGTATACGTATCCTTAATCCAGGGGAGGCAGTCAACATTGTCCTCACTCCTTTCTCCGGGGGCTAGACATGACTCCACTTCTTTTGGTTAAGTGGAATAAAGTACTTGGTGCATGGTTTTGTACTTGGTACAAGCTTTTGTCTAAATCACCATCTAAAACATCTAGGGTCAATATGACATCCCTATAGGTAACCCCAAACATGGACATATTTATCTAAGATTTCAGAACCAACAGTATTCACTTCCATGGCATTTGATCAGACTTCTCTCACTAGCACATCCTGTGACCTTTTTATTCCCAGCATCACCTCTAAAAACTTCTCACCCAGGCCACCCCAAACCCCAAGGGAACCCCTACCCTGATCCGGGACACCCTTCAGGGCAAACCAACTGGCCCCCATCCTTGCACCAGGCCTCTATCCTATCTGATAAAAGAGTAATATGCAGATTGACCATCACTCCAACATACAATATGGCTGCCTCCATGTGGACACAAGATGGCCACCACAAGATGGCCAGGAAGGGAGGGCAGTTGGGAGGGATCAGGCCTGCAAGGCAGGGCAGTTGGGGGCGATCAAGCCTGCAGAGGAGGGGAGTTAGGGATGACTAGGCTGACAGAGGAGGGAAGTTGGGGGTGATTGGGCCTACAGGAAAGGGCAGTTCGGGGAGACCCAGGACTGCAGGGGAGAGCAGTTAGGGGTGATCATGCCTGCAGGGGAAGGAAGTTAGAAGTGATCATGCCTGCAGGGGAGGGCAGTTAGGGACACACAGGCTGGCAGGAGAGTGGTTAGGGGCAATCAGGAAGGAAGGGAGGGAAGCAGTGGGAGCCAGGAGTCTTGGTTTGTGAGAAGGGTCCAGATTAGATAGGTGCAGGCTGGGCTGAGGGACAGCCTTCTCCCCTGTGCACGAATTTCATGCACTGGACCTCTAGTCAATTAATAACCATGCTTGTACTCTGGCACCACTGTCTTTTTCTTTTTTTAAATCCAGGCTTCTGTTTTTACCACCCGTCTCTATCACAGTAAACAGTGTTAGCATCCAGAAGACTGACATTAAAAGAATTATTATCTGTTCAGAGTTCATTCCAAAAAGGAGTCTGCTATATAGCAACTTCTGAATTGGGTTCAGTCTATGCTCTTTGACGGACTACAGATGTTACTGCAGAACAGCTAATCTCATAATCTCCTGTCCAGCAGGAAGCAAGACTCCTGCAAAGCTGGCCTGAGTCACATGGCTCAGAACCCCTCAGGAATGATGGCTCTCCTCCAGCTGCTGACAATGCTGCAGGCCCAAACCCTCAGTGTGTCACCTCCTGTGGAAAGTGCCATGGCTCAAAAGAGTTTCTCTGCTCAAGGCCACTGCCCTTCTCTGGATGCTGCATCTAACGGGAGTGGGAGAGGGGGAGTGTATTTGAAGGCCAGGCCCTCTATCCCAAGACAAGTCAACCCTGAAGTGTCACCTCAGTTGCAGAGCTCCTAGTGGGGTCAGCTGAAACCTTTATCAGGACTGCATCACAGCTAGACTTCCTTTGCTTAAGCTTGCTTCCTTCCTCTCTTTTTTTATAGGTGCCAATCTCAAAAACACGCTTTAATAAACATCCTTCATTTAATCTGCATCACAGAGTCTGAAAAAGGTAAAACTCCGGGAATCAGATCTGACAGTGCAATGTTGGTTCATAGAAAATGTGCTTTTTGCCAGCTATTGAATGGTGGAGGGGAAAGAGCTTATACTAAGTCATATGGACTGGGAATTGAATCCTCACCTTATATTTTCTTAGGAGAAGTTTATAAAGTTCTTTGATTACAGAACTATTTTGTGCTTGGTATTTCTCTTAAAGCTCAGGGTAGGATAACAACCCTGATTTGTGCAGGTCTAGAGAGGGGTGGGTTCTGGGAGGGATGACTTTTAGGACTATAACTGGGACAGCTCTGGACAAACTAGGATGTCAATCAAGGTCACTAGGAGGCATGACTTTTAGGACTATAACTTGGACAGCTCTGGTTAAACCAGGGTGTTGGTCACAGTCTGTAACTTTGGGGATGCTTAGAATTGAGAAATGAGGCTTGTTGACCCCCTGGAGAGAGAAAGAATGACTGGAATCTGCTACTCCCATCCCTGCTACCCCATCCACTGCCAATTTCTATGTATGGGCTTGGCTTTCATTCCGCATCCATAGACTAGGATGTGGTGGGCCTGTTGTGTAATACTGATGAGTTGATATAAGAAGGAAATCCATGCTTTTCTGCCAAAGAAAGTGAGGCTTAAACAATCTCTGACCTACCCAAGGTTCCTAAAGAAGAATGCTAGAGCCAGAATCAATATTAAATCAGAAGCACCCCTTAATTCCCTTAACGTCTATTACGATGACTGAAATATCTAGAAGAAAGCAAAAGACCAACTTAGGTAACAATTCAGTTTCAAACCACTCAGACTTCTCTATCCTGATACGCTTTGGAAAGTGTCTCTCTGTACACTGGCATGACTTGACAGGCTGAGCCCCAAGACTGATTCCACAGCGGTACCCCCCACTTGTGTACATTGGGGGTTGTTGTCAAGTCTGGAATATCAAGTTGGAACACATGTGCAGCCAGGATGTCCCTCAATTGTAACTTGCATCCCCAAGTCAGGACTGTTTACCTCCACATGCAGATGTTGTGACTCTCAGGCCAACGGGTACCTGCCTCTGTGTGTACACACAAGCACACACTGACTCAGAGAACGTGGGCTCCATGTATGGCACACAAAGCCCACACTTCACATTCAGGACCCAAGACAAAGCCTTCCAGGCCACTGGCCTGAATAAATAAATATTTTCTTCCGTGAATGTAGCCGTCTACTTTGTTCTTGGCCTTGTCATGATGAGCTTCATGGATGTTTATAGGATCAGTGGCTAGCTACCAAGAATAGACTTAAACAGGGGGAAATTCGGACAGCTCAGAAAGGAATGTTGGATTGGGGGATCCTGTTTTCTGTTTGTCCACCAAAACGGGAATTCTTCAGAAGCTGAGAGGCGTCCCAGGGGCCCAGAGGAAACGCTGGGTGAAAAAATCTCCCCAGATGAGTAAGCATATCAGCAGCCTCATTTGTTGCAAGTATTTCGTCATCTGTTTATGTTAACTTATCTGAACTGTGAGAAATTACAATTTAGGGCAACAATGGGTGCCCACGACTTTGAATAAGTCACATCTTACATGTATTGACCAGAGGCTGTTGGCAAGCAGCCATTCGCCAAAAGGACATAAACACCCATAAACGGAGAATAGTTCTCATTTTATTTCCACTCAGATGTGTAATACCCGCCATTTCCATGGCTGTTTGTTAAAGTAATCGTACTCCCACAGGGTGCTTGGAGAGCCATAGAATTCACCTGGTGTCAGGGTTAGTAACAAGTCCTTCATTATAATTCATACATTCAAAAGAATAAGCCAACCTCCAATAAGGATTAGAAGACCATTTAGCTAACGAACAAAAATAAAGACAGACAAGCACCTCATAAATTAGTTTGCTAATCCGGCCGTTTGTGCTTAATGGTTCCATTGACCCTATCCTAATTTGTAGCTTAGTGCCCTGGGTAAGTGGTGGCATGAAAGCGTGGTTTTTCCATCGGAGCCTCTGGGATATTTATTCAAAGCTGATACACGCATGCACACACACACACAAACACACACGGTTTTTATGCCTGTCTTAACATAAAATAAGTTAGCATGAGTATTTCATGTGTTTCTTGTGAAACTGTTTTTGTGGTGGGCATTTCCAAATACTTTTTATTTCATATTGTTTTACGATGAGAAGATTAATACTGCCGATGTGGAAACGTTTTCTACACTGGCCAACTTAAATCGTTTTAAAGTTCAAAAGTAAAGGGTGACATATTTTTCACTTTGCCTCCAGGTCTGAGGAAAATTAAAAGCAGACTTTATAAGCAGATACCAGGATTTCAAAACGGGGACAAAAGCATTTACAATGCGAAGGACCCCTCGGGAGCGCTTGCCCTCTCTGAAACAATGGTCAGGGTGGAATTCGGTTTTCCGCACGTCTCATGTTTAAAAACAGCTGGTTTTTGTTTCGGTGTGTTCCCTTTTCCCTAAAAGAATCTCATTCACCCTAAAATTTTCTGACATTCGTAATGGCTTTTGCCCATGCCGTTGGGGACATGCACTTCTAATTTCCCAATTTATTTACTTACTAGAAATATCTTAAAATAAAGGAAGTGGTAATGCCCATCATTGCTGCTAAATTAGAAAGGCGATTCTAATTTTCCTATCCTGCCATAAGGAACCATACCCTAAAATATTCCTTTTTTATTATGGTTCAACGGAGTACTGAACGTGTTCAGGATCATTCCTTTCCAGGTTAATCAGAGAGAATTGCCTGGAACTTAAAGTTACTTAACCATTTCTTAAGGCAACATGTTTGGACAGGTAGTGGGTGAGGTCCTATGGGCTGAAATATATTTCTTCTTTCTGGTGACTTAGATTTTTTTTCTGTATTTGTCTCCAGATTAAAACGCTTCAAGAAACCAACTATCACAATGTCAATCCAAGGATTTAAAATTATTAAGGGTTTGCCTTTATGGTTTCTTAGTTTTGGGCTCTTCAAAATATAAGCTTTTTTGTAACTAGTTCATAAGAGTAATGCAATAAAACAATAAAATCTGCCCCCATCTGTGAGTTTGGGACGTTAAGATAATTAAGGTAAAAAAAAAACACACACACACAAAAAATTGAAGTTCAGATTATAAAACAAGATAGTTTATACATCATCACATTGGAAATATTTTAATTTAATTAGGCAAATAAAAGAGAAATGAATTAAAGATAGTTATCTGTTTGTTTATTTGTTTGTTGCTGCCTAGCAAATTATCTCAAACATAGTGTCATCCAGCCCTGGCCAGATGACTCAGTTGGTGAGAGCATCGTCTTATAAACCAAAAGGTTGAGGGTTTGAGTCCCTGTCAGGGCACATACCTAGGTTTCAAGTTTGACCCCTGATGACGCGTATCTGGGAGACAACCAATTCATCTTTCTCACATCTCTCTTTCTCTTTCACTCTCTCTCTCTCCATTCCTCTCTCTAAAATCTACAAACCTATCCTCGGGTGAGGATTAAAAATCCTCACCAATCCCAATTCTTTATTTAGTTCATAATTGGGTGGGTCAGTGACCTGGGTTGGACTCAACCCAGGATCCTTCTGTGTTCTCAGCTACAGTCACTCATTTATCTGTTATCAGTTACTGCTTCTGAGGTCAGTTGGTGGATGCTCTAGAGGCTGGCTCATTTCTGCTGCCTCATGTACATGTCTAGCAGTTGGCTGGTTATTGAATAGAGTACCTTGGTTGTCTGAAAGCCCAGGGCAGGGGGTGGGGAGAGAGAGAGAGAGAGAGAGAGAGAGAGAGAGAGAGAGAGAGAGAGATTCTGCTGCATACCATTGATCAAAGCATGTCACAACTTCAGCCCAGGTTCAAGGGATAGAGAAATAAATTCCATCTCTTGATAGGTGGGAGGCCAAATGCAGGGAGGGGCATTATAAGGGCACAAATACAGAAAGGACAGAATCTGTAGCCATTTTTATAACCCACTGCAGTATCAAATTGCTTTTTTGAAAGCAAGGCTTAGAATGCTTAGAAGCAATCGCTAGAACCATAAGTTTCCCTTGACTTTTGACAAGTTAGTTGCCTCCCTGACACCTCCCAGACCTGGGATCAAACCTGCAACCTGGGTGTGTGCCCTGACGAAGAATCGAACCTGCAACCTCTCGGTGTACCACATGGTGCTCCAACCAACTGAGCCACACTGTCCAGGACAGGTGGCAATCTTATTTTTATGAAAAGACTGAATGTGGACACTTTTACAGATAGAAACTATACCTCGGCAATGTTTCTTGGGAAAGAAAGTCTCTGGATTACAAAGTGTAAAGTCACGGGACGACAGATAACCTCAGGTCCTGTCACTGCATCATCTGATTCCCGGTCTTAGAAATAGAAATAATAGCAACAGACATGATAGAAACAAATGCACGCAACTCAGAGCATTTACAGAATGTAGGAAGGAGGCGAGCAGCTCTGAGTGGATGCGAGCCTGATCCCAGGAAAGCAGACAGAGGTAAAGAGAAGCGAAGTCTGTTAGATGTAAGCATCCACGGGCTGTCTTCACAGGAAGGCCAGCCTCGCAATGGAGCCAGAGAACAGACGCCAGAAGAAAGAGGCTCCAGGACCAGAAGAACTTGATAAATACCCTAGATATCAGTGAGAAAATACCAGTTTGTCGGAGCTAAAAATAAGAAAATCGCATGCCTTCTCGCATTCTTTGCCTAGAGTGAGATCCAAAGGAAAACAGACCCATTGGCCTGGGAGAGCATTTCAGAGAGAGCATCTTAATGACATCCTTCTGCTGTTGTTTTTCCTCAGACCTCTGATGCCCACTCCCATGGTCTCTTGGCAGCGCCCTGTGACAGTTAGTCGCTGTGACTTCTGAGAACTTGCTATGGATGTGAAGTCCCTCCTCTTTAATTTAAGGCCATGTCCACTAATTTGGTCCTTCACCCAAGTGGTAAAAAACTGGCCTGCACTCCCCACATGAAAACCTGTCATTTCTCTAAAGATTGTCATTAAGCCTCTCTCCGCCTGTTTGTCTTCGGCCCAAACAACCCCACATGCTTCAACTTTTCCTCGTAAAACTAATTGTCATCCTTTACAACATCCTTTTGTGCCTCTGGTTTCTTCACGTCGGTTCGTAACAGCAGAAACAAATAAGAAAAAGAAAAAAAAAGTTTCCTAGCAAAGTTGGACCAAGGAGCATAAAGGGGACACCAAAGAGAGGGGGTTTCCTAAACCATCCCCGTCTTACTTCTGGCCTCTCGGTGTCCTGCTGGCTCCCCACCACAGATCCACTGCATCTCTGAGGACACTCATTTAGGAAACGGAGCCCGCTCCACCCAGGTCATGTTGCCGCTAAACTTGTACCTTGTAATAACCCCCGAGACAGCAAACGGCAACAGCTGCGTCTAACTTTGTTGCCCTGTGCTCACAGCTCACAACCACTCGAAGCGGTAGGTCTGTCATTATCCACATTTTACAGCGAAGCACACAGGCCTGGGGAGGGTTGAGAACTTGCCTGAGAAGATCGTGCTGCTCAGTGGGGAGGCCTGCATTGCCACCCAGCCGCTGGATCTCTGGGTCCCCGAGTTTGAGATATGTCCTAGTGTCTATCTGTGGATTGTAGTTAATGTTATCTCTTCTTATACTGACGGGCTGAATCCCTGTTCCTCAGCAAATACGCCTCTCAACACCACGCCTGATTTATCAAAGTCATTTACAAATGCATACTGGCTCTCGATCTAGAGCAGTGGTTCTTACCTTTCTAAAGCCGCAACCCTTTAATACAGTTCCTCATGTGGTGGTGACCCCCAACCATAAAATTATTTTTGTTGCTACTTCATAACTAATTTTGCAACTGTTATGAATCATATCTGTGTTTTCCAATGGTCTTAGGCGACCCCTGTGAAAATGTTGTTGAGAACCACTGATCTAGATAGAGAATTACCCAACTTGTCTATCTAACAACTGTGGTTTCGGCCAGTATGTTGTCATTAGCTTCATTTTCTATGAAGCCTAAAAGTTTGATCTTTAAATTGGGGATGTTCAAAGCAATAAGAGCTAGCATTAGGTGCTGTTGTTGGCATGTTGCCTACCTTAACTCCTTTACCCCCTCTACAGCACCAGGAGGTGGGTACTAGTGTTTCTTCCAATGTTCCTGATTAAGGCACAGAGAGGGTCATTAATTTGCCCAAGGTCACTCAGCTGGCAGTTCAGCCCCACATCTTTACAAGTAGTTTTGGGTTTAAAAAATAAAAGTTCTATGCATATCTTGTCACCAGTTCTCTTTTCAACAAACAATATCTTTCTAAATAAGAATGTTAGGGAAAAATTGGATCATTTTACCAAATGTTATTATTTCTGCTACTGGTAGTTTAATTTTGAAACCTTTTGTTGTTTGAAAAAAAATGTTTCTCCAAAATTATTGGGTTTTTTTGTTGTTGTTGCTGTTTCAGGAGACATATATGTGTCACTACCCAGGGCATGACAAACATCAACATCAGGATAATGATTACCTGGGAGGTAGAGGTTGGGGAGGTGAGCACAGGAAGCTTCATTCATATTTGTAATTTTTCTCTTAGGCTTGATGATAGGTCTATGCTGCTGATTTTTATATCATTTTTATATCTTTTAAATTTTTTATAATTTTGTAAAAGGTGGGAAGGAAAATTAAATATGGATAAATATAAAACAGTAGGAAAAAACACTGATGGCCAGGCAATCTGATTTTTAGACTTTATTCTGCAACAAGCCCATTGTTGAAATCAAACAAGCTGCGAAGTCCCTCTGTTTTTGTAAATAAAGTTTTATTGGAACACATCTGTGTCCATTTGTTCACATACTATGTACAATTGCTCTCATTCTACAAGGGCAGAGTTGAGCAGTTGCAACAAAGACTGTATGGCCTGCAGAGTCTAAAATATCTACTATCTGGGGATTTGCAGAAAATGTTTGCAGACCCCTTACAGTAGAAAATCAGTCTTTTTTTAATATATATTTTATTGATTTTATTGATTTTTTTACAGAGAGGAAAGGAGAGAAACATCGATGAGAGAGAGACATCGATCAGCCGCCTCCTGCATGCCCCACACTGGAGATGTGCCCGCAAGCAAGATACATGCCCCCAGCCGGAATCAAACCTGGGACCTTTCACTCCACAGGCTGACGCTCTATCCACAGAGCCAAATCGGTCTTGGCAGAAAATCAGTCTTTTTCAGCTCTAAGATTTGATCGTCCTAGGACACAGAAGCATATCCAAGATCTTGCACCAAAGGTAGATCATGAATGCCAGTCTTCCACACACACACACTGCTTTAAGTGGGCATGATATATTGACCAGATTGATGAAACGTTGGGATTTTTAAATCACACAGCAAAACCCTTCACCATTGTTCTGGGTGAGTATGGACCACTGATATCTTCCCCTAAAAAGACGATATAGGATTGAAGGAGAGAAAAGTCCATAGACACTAAGAATAAATTTCTAACACTGTTAAGGTGGTGCATGTCGTGTGATTAATGTTCCATTTATAAAACGTTGTAAGTGGGTTTTACAGGGTTGCTTTAAAATAGGAGTTCTTGATCCTTGAATAACATTTCTCCTTTGAGTAGTGGATTCGTCCCTTTATTCGGAGCAGATCACCCACTGAAGGAGCAATGTACAATAGTGACCAGGAGCAGGAATTTAAGAGCCAGATAACAAAGACTAGAATTCCGGCACACACCCTCTCTGCCTCTGCATCTTGGGCAGTGTATGTAATCTCTCTAAGCCTCTGCTTCCTCATCTATGAAATGGAACCGTGCTAGTATGTACCTCATTTGGGTTCTTGTGAGGACCAAATGATAAAACTTATGGTACAGCGCTTAGCATAACATTAAGTCAATAATAGCCATTATGAACCAGACATATTTAGGACACAATACAAATTCTAAAATGGGTTTAAAAACATAGCATCTAGTATTTATTTTCAGGACAAATGAAAGCTATGGGGTAAAAGTGGGCAGTAGAAGGCAGTTTAAACATACTAGTGCTGAGTAGAACATATGAAGGAAGGTTTCCTCTGGGTTCCCATATGGCAGTGGCATCCAGGAGGCACAGAAAGCCACTATCACCCTGAAATGGGGCCCATCATTTAAAAGTGTTTGGCCAGTCTGGCCGTTCCATCAGAAAGAACACAGGTTCTCTTCCCCCTCTCACAGCTTATCATAAAATCATGACATTGACATGCTGCCTGTTTAGTTGTTACTGGAATGAAAACAAGCACTAGCTGAGGTCACATAAAGTGTTCACCGTGCAACTTTGGGCAAGTTACACAGCGGCCCTAAGACCTTCATTTCCTCACGGGACATCACTGCCCAACAGACATAACGAAAGAGCTATGTTCTATATATTTTGTACTAGTCACATTAAAGAAAGGAAAAAAAATAAAGTTAATTTTAATAATATAGTTTATTGACACATTCTATCCAAATATTTCAACATGCAATCAATATAAAAATACACTAATAACATATATTCGTTTGATGATATACATTCTTTTTTTCACAGTAAGACTTCAATTTGGTATGTACTGTACACTTACAGCACATCTTCATTGGGACTGCTGCAGGCCCAAGGCCACATGTGGCTAGCAACCACCACATTGTACCATGTTGGTCTAGGACAGTGGTCCGCAAACTCATTAGTCAACAGAGCCAAATATCAACAGTACAACAATTGAAATTTCTTTGGAGAGCCAAATTTTTTAAACTTAAACTTCTTCTAATGCCTCTTCTTCAAAATAGACTTGGCCAGGCCATGGTATTTTATGGAAGAGCCACACTCAAGGGGTCAAAGAGCCACATGTGGCTCATGAGCCACAGTTTGCCTACCATGAATCTAGAACACACCTAGATCTTAGAAAATCACTGATCCTAACACTAACCTTCAGAGGTAAGGACAATGACAAGAATAAAAGCTATATGCCATTAGTCCATATATGAAGATTTAAACCATACTAATAAATGATATTTCACATTTTATGTTGCCATATAATACAAGGAGACCAGCTCAGAGACCAGGAGGTCATCTGTTAAGAGGAGGCTCCCATAAAGAGTCCTCAAGAGGCTGATATTAGATTAACAATAGTGACTTTCAGCTGGAGAAATTGAGTTGATTCTCCTTAAAAATGGGTTATTAGGTTTCCTTTTCTTTCTTTCATAAACATTTTGTAATTTAGCACACACCTATATGAGAATGTTCACAGCAGCTCTCTATTCTTAATAGCCCCAAACCAGAAATGACCCAAATGCTTTTCAGTGGGTGAATGCTTTAACAAAAGGTGGAATAACCACACCAAGGAATGCAACTCAGCAATGAAAAGGAACTGTTGAGACATGCAAACGATGTAGAGAGATTTCAAGGGAAATACACAAAGTAAAAAAAAGTCCAAAAAAAGTAAAAAAATAAATAAAAATTCAAAGGTCATATATTGTATGATTCCATTTACACAATATATTCAAAATAACAAAATTACAGAGATGGAGGACAGATTAAAGATTGCCACAGGGTAGGGGTTGGTGAAAGAGAAGTTGGGTGTGGCCACAAAGGGATGGCATGAGAGGGTGCTGTGGCAATGGCACGGTTTTGTATCCTGATTGTGGTTGTGATCACACAGATATACACATGATAAAACTGCATAGACCTTCACACAGAACACACATGCAAATGAATGTTTGTAAGGCTGGTGAAAGCTGAATGAAGGTCTATGGATTACACACACATCAGTTTCCTGACTTTGATAGTGTACTGTGGCTAGGTAATGGTGAAAGGCTAGGTCAAGAGTACTTGGCATCTCCCTGTACCTTTCTTAATTGTTTGCAGTTGCTTATGAATTCGTAATTACTCGATTGTTGGGTTTTTTTAAGAAATCCTAAATCATCGTATTCTATGAAATGTTTCCCATTTGCACCGTGCAGGAAAAATTGTAGGGGACCAAGAGAAAGGTCTAGGCAAGAGAAAATGATGAACTGGGCAGTGGCAATGGGAACGGAGAGATGTGACATAAGAGCTATTTAGAAGTGAGGAGAGAGCAGGCTCATTTGGGCAGAACAGCATAGAAGTGTTCAGACTGCTTGGGCTCAAATCCTACCTTTGCCATTTTTAGGGAAAGTGACTTAATTAATTCTCCTGTATCTTAGTTTCCATTTCTGTAGAGTAGGAGCAATAACAGTACCCGCTCCTGGGGTTATTATGAAAGATAAACAGTTAATTCATAAGTACTTAGAATAGTTCCTGACACATGATAAGTGCTATAAATATATTGGCTATTATTATTATTATTTATTGAGTGTAATTATCTCAAAACTAGAAAAAAAACACAATTTTTCCTTTAAAAAAAGAACACAGAAAAGATCTTTATTTTTTTAATATATTTTATTGATTTTTACAGAGAGGAAAGGAGAGGGATAGAGAGTAAGAAACATCGATGAGAAAGAAACATCAATCAGCCGCCTCCTGCACACCTCCTACTGGGGATGTGCCCGAAACCACGGTACATGCCCTTGAGCGGAATCGAACCTGGGACCCTTCAGCCCGCAGGCCGACGCTCTATCCACTGAGCCAAACCAGTTTCGGCAGAAAAGATCTTTAAGATAAGCAAGAACTGCTTGGCAAAGTTCCGCCTTAACAAATAGCAACTCATGAGGTAGCTTTTCATAAGTCAAGTGTCCCACATATTCATTTCTTATATCCAGAAATCAATGCCAGGAGAGAAATGATTGGTTTGCTGCAAACCAAACCAATTCTGATCCCAGCTCCAGGAGTCCACTGCCTTCTGAACCCACCAAGTATGTTTTATGGCCTCAGTGAGTCAAGTCGTATTGGGCTGGTCACATGATGATCCAACATCTAAATTTTCAAACCACACTAAAGTCTTGGCAGGGAGAGGCAGTTGTGAAACTATACAATGTGATTGTTTTTCTGCTTTCCTTAAAGCTACAACTTCTCATGAATCTGTTTCCTTTCAGGCATGCTGTTCTTTCTGACTATAGGTTAAAGCATCGCCTTTTATTTGCGCTCTCCTTTCCCTAACGGTAAAACACTGGTAGAAAACAGAGCTGAGGCTCAACACCTTAGTCCAGTTCAAACTAAACCTGAAAACTTGGCCCCAAGTCAAGCCGTTTGCATTTTTTTACCTGTGCACTTTCTGACCACAAGAGGGCTCCATCCATCCCCGGTTGTAAAAGCCAGCAGAATACTTGGCAATTTGGAATTTGCAAACATTTTACAAGGGGAAAAGAATTAAAAAAAAAACAAGTGCCCCCCTCCGAGTACCAAGACTCCAGTTTTGTAAAATGTGGAATTCATTGAAGAAGCTCTGTGATATGTACTTCAAAGCTCAGTTTCCTATTTTTGAGTCTGGCATTCTACCTGATGGAAACTAGCCAGCCACTCATAAAGCAAGCTCGTGATTTCATTTCCCAGTTGGCGAATGAAGCAGGGCCAAGTGCCGTCTTTATTTTTGTTGGTTTTATTAGTAACATATAGAGCTCGGCATAATGCTGCGGTTCCATCAGAGCTCTGCGGTCCATGGCTCCTTCTTCATTATTTAAGACCATTGCCCCTAAGTAGACCCCTCCACTTCCCTGTTAATAGATTGCAGTCCATGCGGTTGTAAAGCGAATGTTTGGGAAGAAAGACTCATCTTCCCCCTGAGGTGTAACCCAACGTGTTAGGAGAAGGGGGTTCAGAGTCCAGATTCCTGGAATGCTGGAAGTGGGAGCAGATTTGTCCCCAGACTTCACACATGCCACTCCTGAAATGAAGATCCCATTCCTCTAATATTTGACTACTGGTGACAGCTACTAGAGCTAAAAACCACACCCCACTGTGCCAGAAGTTGCCATTGTTTATTGACTCATTGCCCAATTTGGGGAACTCTCTGCATTCTATTAAAGTTTTGCAAAGTGCATGCAAATAAAACCAAGAATTCCTTTTTTTTTTTTTTTTTTTTTTTTTGGCTAGGCATCATTCCCAAATTTGAATGAGGTTTCCATTGAATTTTTTAAAAACACCACACACACACACAAAAAAACAAAACAACCTAGAAAATACAATTCAGAACCAAACCAATGAATATCCTGCACTATATCCTTTTTAGCAGGGACCTAGGATCAACTGTCTCTGCCCCACATTCACCTTCGCTGTGAGAAAGGTGCATCAACGGACACCTTCTCTGCCTCTGGCCTTGCTCTGGCTCCCGAGCCCAAGAGACAGGAAGGAGGTCAGAGGAGAGAAAGACACTGGACCAGGATGAGCTGTGGCTGGAGGTGTCCCCACCCTATGGGGTGTGTATGAAGGCAGTCAGATGCGCTTCTGGGAAATATGACCAAGATTTGCTGTGTGGAAGCAGGGTCCAAGTAAAATGCATCGTTGCTACAAAGTCTGTGGCCCGTGCAAAGGACACCCAACAAGGAATCCTGGGCTGCAGGTGTGGGCCCTCACTTGGCTGGGAGGCCTGACCTCGCCATATACCAGTTCCTCCCTGTGAGAAACAAAGCAAATACAGTGGTACCTCGAGATACGAGTGCCCTAACATATGAGATTTTTGAGATACGAGCCGTCGAGCGAGTGATTTTTGCTTTTAAATATGAGCAACATTTGAGATACGAGTAATTGCACGGATCGGCTGGCTGCACATGACCCACTGAACGTCCCATAGTTTCCCACGCCTCAAGGTTACGGAACCAATTAAACTCGTATCTCGAGGTACCACTGTATATGAAATAGCTGCGGTCAGATAATTTATAAAACTTGTCTCAGCACTAACTTCAACCTGAGACTCCATTTGTGATCTTCACAGCCCAACTATGATGGGGCATTTCTGGAAAAACAGTGCCCTTAAGCCAAATCCTCTCCCCATGGGATTAAAAAGACTAGTTTGTGTGAACGGCTAATCTGAGAACCTCCGCTAGAAGCCACAGGATGTCATTTTTTAAAGCATAAGCATATGACCAGCATAAATCCGCCAGCCCTCCACCGCCGCCCGCCCGCCCTTGAGAGACGGGCCCAGAAAGAACTGAATGCTGGTATTTGATATTGCCAAGGGAACGGTCAAATTTCCTGGTCAAGTTCAGGCCCACATAAAAGAGAAAGAGTGGAGTTTGTTTCGCAGCCTGGCCAGACTTTCGAGGACGGGGATTCCTAAGTCTGTGTGTTCCTGTGTCTGATGTGTACCCTCCTGAGCCTATTGTCTCTACTTGAAGTAAAAAGCAGCAGCCCGTGGCAGGAATGCCGCACAGTCAGGGAGCCACATCTCTGTGCATAACATAGAATCCCTGGGGGCCAGTGCTACAGGGAGCTCAGCGAGGATGCTGGGGACAGTCTGTCTGGTGTGGCTTTCGCCAGAGATGTGGCTTCTCCCCTCCCTGGCCTTGTCTGATGACAGAACCTTTTTGGTCGAGGCCTAGACCTTGGGTGGTGGGAAGCGAGTGCAGTTAGCATATCAATCACTCGATTCTGGAGGCTTTTCTCCCTTAGAGTCTACATCACTATTTTTTTTAAAAATAAAACACTTGTGTGTGTGTGTATGTGTGTGTGTGAAGTCTAAATCAGTTCCTTCACTTCTAGATTGAACTTTCCTTGGCTTCCCAGGACCAAGGAGAATAGGGTCGGGTTTTCTGTTGTTGTTGTTGTAATGAAATCTGTATTGTTGAAAGAATTACTATGTCCTCTTTTTTCCCTCCTTAACCCCCTTTCCCAGGCCTTCACTCAGCCTATTGTCTGTGTCCATGGGTGATGCATGTATGCATACACATTCTTTGGTTGATCACTTCCCACCCACCCACGCTCCTCCACCTTCCCTCTGAGGTTCTGCAGTCTGCTCTATGCTTCTCTGTCTCTGGGTCTATTATGCTAACCGAAATAAGCCAGTCAGAGACAGACAAGCATCACATGATCTCACTCATATGTGGAATCTAATGAACAAAATAAACTGATGAACACAATTGATCCAAAACACCTTTTTTTTCTCTTTTTGTCTGGCCCACCTCTGAGGAGCTGTCCCAAGTTGGACTCGACGGGAGAAGCGGGGACAGAATGACACGGAGCTAAAGGGGAGGGAAGGGCTGCCGGTGGGACAGGCACGAGATGATGCGTCCCTGTCCACGCAGCAGGGGCCCCATTTGACCCTGCAAATAACAGACTCTCACCACTGAAATATCCTCCAGGTCATCCAAGGGAGCACATGACCTGTCTGAGGCAAGATTGCAACATTTTCTAAAAGGTATTTACATAAAGAAAGGAATCATCATTTCTTCCTGGGGTTCTGAACTTGGAAAAAGAAAACCTTTTTTTAAAGCCACCTACTATTCAGTAGTAATTCCTTTATTTTTTTAAAAGGTATATATTTTATTGTTTTTTTTACAGAGAGGAAGGTTAAGGAATAGAAAGCCAGAAACATCAATGAGAGAGAGACATCGATCAGCTGCCTCCTGCATGCCCCCTACTGGGGATGTACTCGCAACCAAAGTACATGCCCTTGCCCGGAATCGAACCTGGGACCTTTTAGTCCGCAGGCCGACGCTCTATCCACTGAGCCAAGCCAGTTTGGGCAATTCCTTTATTTTTTAAAAATATTTTTTTATTGATTTCAGAGAGGAAGGGAGAGGGAAAGAGAGATAGAAAGATCAATGATGAGAGGGAATCACTGATCCGCTAACTCCTGCATGCCCCCTACTGGGGATCGAGTCCGAAATACAGGCATGTGCCCTTGGCTGGAGTCAAACCTGGGACCCTTCAGTCCATAGGCCAATGCTCTCTCCACTGATCCAAACCAGCCAGGACAAGAAAGCCATTTTTGAGGGGTTTTGAAACAGGCACCGAAGGGTAAATGATTTGCCCAAGATGACAGAAAGTCTGCTAGAAATTCAAATGTTTTTAACTTTTCACATATTTTCTTTAATAATAATAAAAAAAAGATCTCTGCTTTCTTTGTAGTACACTGTAGCTTGTCATGTTTATGAGATTTATTTTCTTATTGGATCAGAGTTTGTTGAGGATGGGATAAAAGAGGCTTAGGGAATTTTAAAATCTCCACTTAAATGGTTAGGGTTATTAATTCTCATGAAGAGAACTATGTATTTGAAAAGCTGATTCAGTGTATTACAAACTTGTGAGTCACTATATCAAGGCCTGAGTCTGGAGAGGAATACAGGGATGGGAAGGAGGAGGGGGTGACGGTCGTTAAGCACATGGTGTGGATAGAAGTTATTTCATTTAGTCCCAACCACAGGTAAATATTCTCTCTCCATTTAACAGAGGCATGGACACATTAAATAAACTACTTTTGAGTTTATACAGGTAAAAAGTGATAGATCAGGGACTGGAAACTGTCCTACACCACGTACTGTGATAGAAAGAAAACTGGGCTTAGATGTAGGGAGGGGTGAGGGAGCTGGAGTGTGAAACCCAGTCCTGCTATTGGTTGATTGTATAGAGCGAGTACAGCCTTAAAACAAACTGCTTGATTCATCTGGGCCTCAGTTTTCTGAGAGATTAAGGTCCTTAACTTCAGGCAAGATGTCAATCTACCACTCTTTAGGAGAAATAACATTTTCCCTGACTAATGTGTGTGTGTGTGTGCGTGCGTGTGTGTGTGTGTGTGTGTGTGTGTGTGTGTGTGTGTTTCCATTACAGTTTCCTTTCAATCCTGACCTCATGTTTTAGCAGTTTCCAAACTATATCTTCCCTCTGTCACAGAGGGAAGTACAGGGGGGGCGCTAGGACCTGGTCGGGGACAAATTAAGATCTATTGGGGATAAGTGAGCTTGGATGGCAATGGGCTTTATGCTCGGTTCAAGCATTGTCCATTAATTAATTAATTGGAGTGTAATCTAAAGACCATGAAATGCATGCGTCTTCATGGTTCAATGGGGTTTGGCCATTGCATACACACATGCAAACCTCCCCCCCAAATCAAGTCAAAAAAGTTTTCAACATGCCAGTGAGTTCACTTTTAGTCAATTCCACCCTTTTACCCAAGAAGCAAACACTGCTCTGATTTCTGTCACCATGGATTGGTTTGACCTGATCTAGAACTCGACATATATGGAATCATATGCATGAATCCATTTTTATTGCTACAGGAACATCTATGGCTCCAGGAAGTAGATGGCACAGAATTTTCCTCTTGACTGTGGAGTCAGCAGGACAGTAAAGGCCAGAGGAGATGTTTGTTTCTTTCTAAGATGCATAAAAATTCCTTAAAAAGAGGATCTGGTTATTCAACACGGTCTACCAATATAGTGCTCACATTGCTTTTCAATTCACATTGATTTAGTTAGGTGATACTTTCACATCCTCGGCATTCATTCATTCATGTATACATTTATTCATTCTATAGCCATTTATTATTATCCAACACTATGATCCTGAGACTGTCTGGGGGCAGGATTATTTACAAATAAGATATGTGAGGATTCCCTGAGGATCACATTCTAGTTGGGGAGACAAACAATTGATGCCCCACAATGGAATGTATGGGATCATTTCCGGGGGCAGTGGATGCTGTGAGGAAATGAACCAGGGTAATGTGGGGCAGAGTGGTCAGCAGCATACAGTGCCTGGTTAGTAGGTGATTTTGTGTCACATTTACCCTGCTACCATTTGCAGGATTAATAGTGCTCTTTTGGCTGGATCATGAACCAGAATTTGAGTCTTGGGGCCACATTTCATGACTCATCATTTTATTTATTCATGGTCTACTTTGTGCCAAGCACAGTAGGGTCAATACCGACACAATACAAAAATAAATAAGACATGGATACTATTCTCAAATTTACTTTTTAGGAATTACTGATCTCTGGCAAATCTTTGCTTTTAACATATTGACATTGCTTTCTCCAATGTCATCATGCATTAAAAATTAGCCCATCTAATCCACATTTTGGCAAATTTTAATGGGTCACGCCTCAAGTTGCTTTGAATGGGGGTCACTGGACAGTTTTTAAAGAGGTGTAAGGAACTCACTCTGCTAGACACACAAAAAGGCTGCTTTCCTGCAAGTTCCAGGACTCATGGGTCTCTAGATGGGTTCTCTGACAGCAGAGGATTGGGAAAATACATTGCATGCTCGACGGCTTACTTCTTGGATTTTGACAGTTCCTCAAAAACTCACATACTTCATCCCAGCTAATAAAATCAACACCCCCACCATCAGATCTCTTTATTCCTCCCCTCCCTCTCTCTCTTTCTCTCTCTCTTTCTCTCTCTCTCTTGTCCACGGTAGCTACCAGAGGACAAAAGTGCTCAGATGCGTTCCACAGATGAATGTTTGATATCATGGAACAGGACAGAACAAGAACAATCAGCCCCTCTTTGGCCAAAACTTTCCCATTAGTGTGAATCAGGAATGTGCAGGCTCTGATTGCAGAATAAGTAAACAGGACATAATGGGTTTTCAATAAACGCAGGCCAGCCAGACTCCCGGTCTATTTGGAGAGGTTTATTTGACACGCAGAGCCAGCCGGGGGAATTGAGGACAGAAAGGTAAATGGAGTTGAAGTTCACGAGTGAACACTGGTGCAGGGGACGGGTTGTGGCCACACCTGCCACTGCAAGCAGGTGAGACTGTTCTCGCTGGGAAGACCTGAGAATCTGTAACACCTTTGTCTGAAAGATCCCGGTTTAATTGTCAGAATAATTAGAGGGTAGGGGATTTAGAAAGGTTTTGGACTTCTTTTGTTTGGTTGGTTTTGGAAAGAAAAAGACAAGAAAGGGGGAAAGCAAAAACAAACAAACAAAGATGAGTGTAGGCAGGGGCCTAAAATCCCACACCTGGTTGAATCAGAACTCGACCCCAGATCATTTCTGAAGCCACTTTGCTCCTTCATTCCTCCCCCATGTACATGGCCATAGGTACAACCTCTTGGCAAGCATTTGGCTTCTAGAAATGTAAAACGATGGTTATGTCCTCATAGCCTGAAATTTCTTTTAATCATTTCTTTCTGATTTTAACCAAAAATAAAATGAATGTATGTGTACATTAGATCTTATTGTAACTAGACCTAAAATTGTCATGGACTTTTTAAAAGATGTGAAAGTCTGAGCCACTGAGGGAAAGAGAGAAGCTCTCGTCCCAGGTGAATCTCAGGGACCTCCTCCCCCCTCTAAAGCCTGGACTAGCTCCAAGGCAGACTGACCTTGGGAGAGCCCTTGGTCAACCTTTCTGCTTCCTGGACATAAACCCTCCGCTAACAAGTTAATAAAATAATCAACAAAGGACTGATACATTTGGAATACAATCCAAACATTTTTCCCTCGGCACTCTGGAGTCCTGGGTCACGCTCCAGGAAGTGGAGCCTGAGACCGAGATCCAGGCCTGTGGTTCATTAGAGGGGTCCTCTTCGGCAAAGGCATGTCAGCTCGAGCTGCTATAACAAATTACCAACGAATTGGTGGCTTTAACAACAGTTCTTTTCTCACAGTTCTGGACACTGGAAGTCCAGAGACTGAGGTGCTGGCAGGGTTGGCTTCTCCTGAGGCCTCTCTTTTTTTCTTGCAAATGGCCACCTTCTTGTGGCCACTTCACGTGGATGTCCCTCTGTGCATGAGTCCCCTGGACTCACCTCTTCTTATAAGAACAATGATCTGATTGAGTGAGGATCCATTCTAATTGCCTCATTTGAACTTAGTCACCTTCTTTTAAAGGCCTTATCTCTAACTACTGTCCCATCTGAGGTACAGGGGGTTAGGGCTTTGATATGACTTTTGAAGGGACACAGTTCAGTCCATAACAGTGAGAGAAGAGGGACAGGAAAGCAGAAGGAGAGGAGATAGGATGTAGTCTCCAGGAACGCCTAGTCTCAGCTTGGTCCATGGGGTGAGGGAGTTATGGTCCCATCAATCAAACTACAGAGTGGTCTCACCTTGGAGTAAGGAGGTTGGGTCATCCTATCACCGTAGCTGTTAGTTCACTGGCCAGACCCCAGAGGGAATCTCGTGAGGAAAGGATGTTGGAGCATCTGTCCAGGCATCTCCAAGCAAGTCAGGTCCTGTGACTCACGGCCATTTTTCCAGAGAGAGTCACACAGCGTAAAGCTCTAGCCATTCCAGTGCTTTTGCAGATTTGGGGCGTCAGATCCACACAAGGAGGGCCTGGATGAGGCACCAACATCATTCTTGATACAGGTCTTGCAGGAGAGTCCTCTGTTCATTACAGAAGCTTCATGGCAGTCTCCTGTCTCCATTAGTTAAAGCCTCTCCTCTTCCCCACCTCCCAGGTTCAACATAGAACTTGAGAGGGATACAGGGGGGAGGCAATGAGAAGGCCTGACCTGTTCCTCCCATCAGCACTTGGCACCACCATCAGTTCAGTTGCCCGGGCCTGAATCCTTGACTTCCTGTCAACCACTAAATCTACCAAATCCTTCTCTCCATATTCATGGCCATTGTGCTAGCCTTAGTGGAAGGAACCATTCTTTCTCCTGCCACTTATGAAGGGTTTCTTCTCAGATCTCCCTGCTTCTATCCTAAGCCCCCTCCAATTCTCCCACAGTAGCCAAATCTGAGCAATTCACATCCCCACTCAATACCCTATGATGGTCTCCTTTCACTGTGGAAATAAAATCTTAAGGGCCTTCCCCAATATGGCTGCTGCCTCTTGACTCAACCACCTCCCACCCCACCTGGTTCCTAACATCTCAATCATTATCAGTAGTGTCCTATCTCAGCAGACTTTTTAAAAATATATATTTTATTGATTTTTTACAGAGAGGAAAGGAGAAGGACAGAGAGCTAGAAACATCGATGAGAGAGAAACATCAATTCAGCTGCCGCCTGCACACTCCCTACTGAGGATGTGCCCCCAACCAAGCTACATGCCCTTGACTGGAATCGATCCTGGGACCCTTCGGTCCATAGGCCGACACTCTATCCACTGAGCCAAACTGGTCAGGGCTCTCAGCAGACTTTTTACCTTGCACTCCACCAACACCTACCATCCCCACAAGTAGAAGAGGCTCATCTAACATTCTTTCTGGCCAGATTTGCCTGACCTTCACATTGAGTTGGCTACCTCTGCTACCTGTTCCTTCCCTCTGGCACCAACCACACTTAATTGCAATTGAGTGTTTAATGGTCCATCTCTCTTACTAGACTACCAGCTTTCTGAAGACAGGTTCAGAGTCTATTTCCTTAGTCACTGTTCTCCCGACTTTGCATCCCTGCCCTGCTACTTTGTAGTGGGTGATCTTAGGCAAATTGTGACCTTTCTGTGTCTCAGTTTGCTTCTTTGTAAAATACAAATAATATAAAACAACATTGCTCACAATCCGCAAGATGAAATGATTGCCTATGTGTGTGGCAGGCGCTACCTAGAATAATGTGTGGTGCATAGCAAGCACACACATGGGTTGGCCGTCATTTTTTCTATTACTGGTAGACATAGTAGTCATAGCAGTAGTATGAGTATCTCTAGCTCGCAGCAGAGTGCTGGGAACATCAGATAAGGAAAACTGTCCGTGCTCGAAGTGGCCTGGCAGCCAGTTTCGATGAATATCACCTTCATTATTTCTCCTAATAGTTCCCCAGATGGTAAAACCAGGAGCTGGAGCGATCCCAGTTTCGGTCTTATCTCTGACTTCACTGGCCTTCGAGGCAAATATCTAATGTTAGTTTATAGTTGGCACTCACCGCTTACTTTAATGTGAGATAAGGGCAAGAAAACAAAAATCAGAAGAGGTGATTCGGTTACCACGAACCACGAGAGCTACACCTGAAGTTAATCATTTCACGGGGTGAAAAGGCAGCATGGGAACACTGGCTAATTCTCGTCACATCCTTGCTCATCTAGCTGTTGTGTTAACTGAAGTGCAGCCAACAGGAAATTGAACCACATAACTGCATCTTTCCTGGGGCCCCGGGGAGCTCATCCATCACCCCATCCTGCTCCGGCTGTCTGTGACCATTCTTCAGCATCCCACCAACTCGGACCACGGCTGGTCTTTGCTGACTCCCTGGAGGGCAACCTCCCAGTGGAACCACCTCATCCTCCTCTGGGCTCCTCTCCCCTCCTTTTCTCCTTCTCACAGCCTCCCCCTACTACCCAGAGCTTACTGGGATCCTCTCTGCCAAGATGCCAACATCTGATTAAAACATCTTTCATATTGAACATGTCTGGGCCCATAAACGCGCAGCTAGAGCATTTCAGAGCTGAAAACCCAGCCATCTCCTTTTCTTCCGAGCGAAGGCAGGAATGGCCAGAACGAGAGTAACTTGTTAAATGCAATTCCATAAACTTCACGTTTTTCTCAGTGCCGTTTCTAGGAGTCTCATTTCTTTCTGTGCCTTCAGTCACCTCATTTTCCACTCTTTTTTTTTTTTATTTTATTCATTTATTTATTTTTAACTCGGGTTAGTCTATCTGCTTGCATCCTGACCTCATTTCCTGTTTCCTCACCAGGGTTAGGATGCCATTCGGACACCTCTCCAGAATTCAGCGGAAAGGCCGGAAAAAGAAGCGATCGGGCCCATTAAGTAGAACTGCCCACCCTGAGGACACTGTTCCGGAAAGCTGTGCCCTCCACGCACCCGATGCTCGCAGACACAGGAACATGAGTCATCAATGAGACACTGTTGCCACCCGCCTTTCTTCCCCAAACCTCCCTAAAGAAAAGAGGAAGTGGCCTCTGACATCGGGACGTATGAACAAGAGTTCCACACAGGGCACCAAGCATGGGAACTTCTGCTCTGGACTTCCGCCCTGGGTATGGGATGCATGTCTCATGTTTGGTTTTCAAACCTCAGCCCTGGAGAAAAATGCCACTCGAAGGCTGATTTGTAGGGAGCCATAGAAAGGCTGATTCAGAAGGAAAAACAAAGGCCAAATAGTCCTACTGTTGCACGACTGCTATGATTTCTCTAAATAATTATAGTTTTTAAAAGAAAGATTTGGCAGTGGAGATTTTTGAAAAGAAAAAGGAGCTATAATTGCCTTTAAAGCACATAAAGCGATATTTTGGGGGAAACGGGAGGAGATCAATTAGCCACACTGGCCAATAAAGCTGGAAGGAGCTGCAGTTAAGCTTGTTCAAAGAAAAGTCTGATTAACGATTACAAAAAGCTCTCTAATTACGAGGAAAGAAGATTCTTAGGGGATTCCGACAAAAGAGCTTACAAACTTGTTGTCCCTGTGATTGAAATGAGAAACCCAACAATTAGAGACACTTAGTACAAAACAACATCATCCCTAATGGATAGCTCCATTCTCTACTGAAAAGAATCCACGAACCGTGTTTAAATCTTCAGCCACATTCTTGCCAGATTTCTTAGAATCACGTGAGCAAACATTCACGGTGAAACCAAGCCCTCCACTCGCTCCTGTCTACGTCCGACTCATCAAGGGAAGGACCCTGGAGCTTCCCTTCTCCAAGAACTGCTTCCATGAAGCCAAGCAAGACCTGCTAATAATTTGTCCGACACCCGTAAAGTCATCCTGGGAAAATGGGAGGTGAGGAAAATTGAAAATAGAAAGGACTAGGAATAATTAGAGCGAAGGTCAACACCTGTAAAACTTATCTGTGGTTAAAAACTGTTTCCTTTTACTCCACCAGCAATCTCAAAACAATTCATTTCTGTCTGTTATCGAGGAAATATTAATGTTCAGAATGGCCACACTGAATCCCGTGCATTTTTCTGGAATCCTCTGCCGAGGGGAGAAGACACACAGCTGAGGTTCACCACCTCCTCGCCAACCACCATTCCGCACCACCACATCTCCTGCTTCTGGGAACTGCCACTCTCACATCCTCCTTTGCCTAAGAAAAGCAGATTTTTTTTTTTTTCTGGAACTGGCAGTAAACTGGCATTTGCTCTACTAGTGTTCTAAAGAAAAAAACAAAACCAAAACTCTTTAAAGCAAGCAGTGTGGAGTGCCAGATCAGTCCTCGCTTCAACAGGGTTTGGATGGAACAGACCCAGGGCCCCTTCTTCCAGCCTCTGACCCCCTCCAGCATCTCAAACAGTCACCTCCTTCAGAACCACCTCTGAGAACAGCTAGCACACCAGTTTTTTTTTCTACTTTAACTCATCGCCAAACAACCACGAGCTCCCAAATCTATCAGCATTGTTTCACCCAGAATTGTGGTCAACTGCCTGACCAACCTGCGTCGGTGGGCCACCCACACCTACTTCTCTCTGGGCTTCTGCTTTGTCCTGAGGATGTGGCTCTGGAGGGCGTGGGCCACCTCTTCCAGGAGCTGGCGGTGAAGAAGCCGAGGGCACTGAGCATCTCTTAAAGTTGCATAACCAGAGCGGTGGCCGCATTCTCTTCCAGGACGAGCTGAAGCCTTCCCAGGACACCATGGAAGCCGCCCTGGCCTTGGAGAGGAACCTGAACCCTTTGGGAGCTGCAGGCCCTGGGTTCTCCCTCCAGACCCTGTGACTTCCTGTGCAACCACTTCTGGGGTGAGAGGTGAAACTCATCAAGAAGATGGGCGACATCTCACCTCCATAGGCTGCCGGTCCCCAGGCTGGGCTGGGCGAGGATCTCTTTAAAAGGCTCACCCCCAAGCACAGCCAGGAGTCTTTGGAGCCCAGAGGCCTTTGAGGGGCCCCTTTGCATCCCCTGATGTGTGGCTTTTACCTGAGCCTCTCCCCAAAACCATTAGACATTCTTTTAACCACCCTGAAGCCCTCTGCCGTGCATTGGACCAAATGAGACAATAAAGCTTTTTGCATCTATCAACCAATCAATCAATGAAATAAAGTAAGCAGTGCTATAGGCTCCAAGCAATAAAAGAGATACCCGGGCCATTCACTGTGTCTTACAATTCTCACCAGGGAGGCAGACTCAGCAAACCAATTAACTAATTAAACCAATTAACCAAATGTGTAATTAACTTTGAGAACAGAGGTGTCAACAGAAGCACAACAAAGAAGTTACCCTCCCTCTGGAATAGCCTGCTGGCATGAAGCCTTTTAGGTTTCTGTCTTAAAGGCATACCCACCAAGGGAAAATATTTTCTGGGCGCAGGATCAGTGACCAAGCAAGCCCATCAGATAGACGACGGGATGAAACTAAGGCAAGAGCAGTGTTTCTCACTCCAGTCACAGCCCACAGTCTGAAAGTAAATATACAGCCCACAAAACACTAACCAAATCAAGGTCATTTTTTCCCCAAAAACACACATGTCCATCATGAAGAGCAGGGGAATAGCTGGAAATTTCCAAAACAGCCCCTCTTAGAAGATGGTCAAGCAACTGGTCATTGAAACAACTGGTTCTAGGAGAAGAGGAACCAAGAGAGAGATGACAACGCGCTGTAGAGGTTTCACGCGCACAGAAATCCCTGGCAGTGAAGAGAACTTGTGTGATGGCAGAAATACCTTGCTCTGTGCAATTCCGACATGCGGAAATTCATCTTTGCCAAAACAATAACTTAACGCCTTGCCATAATAACTTTCAAGTAGCTCATCTTATAAAATGCGGGTTTGCAAGTAGCTTCAAGAATGTTATTTGGGATTAATGATGTGGAAGACACGAAAGTAAGCCTGTTTTACATTTAGGGGTGGTGTAAAACTCAAGAAAAAGTAAACAACCAAGAATTCTATGTTAAACATCAAATAGATGATACAGAATATAGTCTTATATCTAATGACCGACTGAGGCCGACTGAGACTTAGAGCATCTCTGAGACCTTCCGAGAAACCCAAATTGTGGTGGAGAGGCCCACACCATCAGGTCCTTAACAGGGGGAGCGAAAGCTACAGCGTTAGTAAACGTGAAGCTTGTTAAGGGAATAAATGTGTACGTGAAATCTCATACTGGATTTTCCTGTTCCTCTTTCATAAAGGACGCAGTTTTCGACGGTGACCTTGAGCAAGATCAAAGCTCACCTGTGCTAAGTCAGCACACACTTTCTAATCCTTAAGTAAAAAGATACACTTGTGAACGGTAACACTCCGCCAAACTCACAGACCCTGCATATGATCAGAGACTTAGAAGTGCAATTTATAACCAGGCAAGGATGTTTAGGAATCGTGTTTCACTCCCTACACCGCGGATCCTGTTCCCGCCCCAAGTGCAGAGCAAGCACTTGGTATTACTTCAGTTAACCTTTCTGGACCTCCATTTCCTCATCTGAAAAAACGGAGGGGTTTTGGAATGGAAAATCTCTGTGATCCCTCTCATGATTCAAGTAAATTGTTTTTCTTTTTCCACCAATAAGGGCACCAGACTCTCTGACAGCAAATACTTCCGTTCTTAACGTTTTTAGATCAACCAGAACGCTGCAAATTTGGTATGAAAAGCTTTTCTTAAGATAAAGAGATAGCATTTCCTCGAGAATAATTGCCAGTCTCCTTGAAACTTTAGCCAGGGGACTTATCAAATAAAGAAACCACCTAGTTCCAGACGATGGGCTGAATCCCAGAAAGTCAAGCCCCAAGGCCTCATGGGAATTTAGAATTACAGAGTTGTGGGTCAAGTTGAGAGTAAAGAATGTTAATTTGTTTTTTCAAGGTTCTCTAAGACCATAGGAGTTGGGGCTCCATGTTCTTTAAATCATAGAATTGAAGAAAGCAAACTTAGAGAGAGAGAGAGAGAGAGATCGTCTCTCCAAGGCCACATAGTGCCAAGCGAGGGATTGGTCCCAACTTAATGTGCTCTTGTTTACCTCTGCCCAAGCCAGCTGTTGTCCACATAGAATGAGCCTTGAGGATGGATGGTGATAAGAGGCTGAATTCAATTCTAAGCCAGGTGCTTCATATAAATAAAATAGATTTCATTCTGTTTACCCATGTGCAAAATAAGTATATTAGGACTGACATAGCATAGATTTGTTAATAATTGTAACATCTGACAGACTATTAATATTACATGTAAATATTCAAATGTTTTCCTTTTTTAATATATTTTTATTGATTTCAGGGCAGAAGAGAGAGAAAGAAAGAAATAGAAACATCAATGATAAGAGAGAATCATTGATCGGTTGCCTCCTGCACGCTCCTTGGCGCTGATCAAGCCTACAACCCAGGCATGTGCCCCAACCATGAACCTAACGGTGACCTCCTGGTTGATAGATGGACACCCAACCATTGAGCCACATCAGCCACTCAAATGTTTTAATTCCATTGGATAAATTCTAAGACAGTCAAGAAAAAGTTTAAAGGTAAATCCAAGACAAATAGCATTTAAATGTATAAAAACATGGCGTAGGCCATTCAGGTTGCTAGATAAAATATAGGGCAGTGGGTGGCTTATAAGACAACAGGAACTTATTTCGGTTCTGGAGGCTGGGAAGTCCAAGGTGCCCACAGATTCAGTGTCTAATGAGAAACCAATTCTTGGTTCATAGACTGCTGACCTCTCACTTTGTCTTCACATGGTAGAAGGGGGAAAAGAAATCTCTGGGGTATCTTTCTTAAGGACATTAATCCCATTTTTTATATCAATCCTCATGATCTCTAATCACTTCCCCAAAGTCCCACCTCCTAATACGATCACTTTGGGGGGGTAAGATTTCAACATATGAATTTGGGGAGGACAAAAGCATTCAATATATAACACACATGTACAAGTAAATCCTATTGCTCTTGGACTTGTATTAATTCTCTAAACAATGACTCATTTAACATTTGCTAAGTGCCTACCTAGGTCTAGAACTGTGGATAGAATTGGGGATAAACAGTCAGTCACAGTTTATATATTCAAGGATGTTGAAAACTACAATTATAGAAATAGAGAAACCAAGATGGTGGCATAGTTGAATACCTAAACTGCTGCCTCGCACAACAATCTCAAAACTACAGCTAAAAGACAGAATGGACATCATCCAGAACCACAGGAAAGCTGGCTGAGTGGAAATTCTACAACCAGAAGGAAAGAGAGGAGTTTACAGAGACTCAGAGGAGCTGCAAAAAGCTGAGGTATGGAGACATACACTTAGAGAGGATGAGCAGTGGATTGCCTGGCTGGCCTCCTGTAGCAGGAGGGAGACAGAAACTCCCAACTGCACTGAACCACAGTTCTGATTGCATTGAATCCCAGTTCTGGGCAAGACTCATATGGGGGGAATCTAGACTGTTGTGAAAAGGAAGGAGTTCAAGGAAACTTAGGGGAACCGGGAAAGGCAGAGATCTGGAGGCGTGCACACAGAGGGTTGATTGCAGATTGTGACTCTGGCTTTCTCTAGCAGGAGGAAGACAGAACCTCATAACTGCACTGAAATCCAGTTCTGACTGCACTGAGCTCCAGTTTCAGGTGAGATCCTGGGGACCCAGACTCATATGGGTCCCCAGAGTGGACAGAAACTCAGGGGAGCCAGAAAGGCAGAGGTCTGGAGGTGTACGAGTGAGAGTGCTCACAGAGAGGGCTGCAGCAATTGCCAAGGGACATAGACCCAGGGGCCGAGTAGGAAAAAGCTGACTGGAAGCCAAGACTGTTTGCTCAGCTCTGAGACTCTGCCCCATCCAAGGTGAACACAGAGGCTTTTACAATTTTGCAAGACTTGTATCATAAGGCTGACTCCAGCACAGAAGTTCTCCTGGCATAGACACAGCTGATCCTCACAACCAATCAGCTTGGAGATAAATCCCCCCCAGTGATACCAACAATAATCAAGACTTAACTATAACAAAGCTGTACACACAGTCCACAAAGGGTACACCAAGAGAGTCCACCTCAGATAACTAGAGAGGCAGAGCTACTGGGTCATATAGGACACCTAGCACACAAAGCTACTCTACCAACTTAGAGAAGCAGCAAAAATGTGAAGACAAAGGAACAGATCACAAACGAAAGAAATGGAGGAAAACAAAAGACTGAATATGGAGTTCAAAACCATAGTTATAAGGTTTTTCAAGAATTTCCTAGAAAATATGGATAAATTTAGTGAGACCCAAGAGGAGATGAAAAAAGACCAACTAAAGATGAAAAAGGACCAACTAGAAATTAAACATACACTGACTGAAATAAAAAATATTATACAGAGACGTAACAGCAGATTAGAGGAACATAAGAATCAAGTCAAAGAATTGAAATATAAAGAAGCAAAAAACACTCCACTGGAAAAGAAAGAAAAAGAATCCAAATATGTGAAGATAGTGTAAGGAGCCTCTGGGACAACTTCAAGCGTACCAACATCAGAATTATGGGGTGCTCGAAGGAGAGAGACAGCAAGATACTAAAAAGCTATTTGAAGAAATAATGACTGAAAGAAATGGACTTACAAGTCCAGGAAGCACACAGACCCCAAACAAAAGGACTACACCAAGACACATCACAATTAAAATACCAAGAGCAAGAGACAAAGAGAGAATACTAAAAGCAGCAAGAGAAAAACAGTTAATTACCTAAAAGGGAGCACCCATAGGATTGTCAGCTGATTTCTCAACAGAAACTATGCAGGCCAGATGGGAGTGGCAAGAAATATTCAACGTGATGAATAGCAAGAACCCACAACCAAGATTACTTTACCCAACAAAACTATCATTCGGAATTGAAGGTTCAGATAAAGAGCTTCACAGATAAGAAAAGGCTAAAAGAGTTCATCACCACCAAACCAGTATTATTTGAAATGCTGAAAGGAGCTCTTTAAGAAGAGGAGGAAGAAGAAAATGGTAAAGATAAAAATCATGAACATCAAATACATATCAACAAGTGAATCTAAAAATCAAGTGAATTAAAAATCTGATGGACAGAATAAACTTAAAAATATAATAGAATTAGGGGCATAGGAAGGGAGTGGACTGACAATTCTCAGGAAGAAAGGGGTAAGGTGGGTGCAGAGAGAGACTGGACAAAAATCATACACCTATGGATGAGGACAATGAGGGGGAGGTAAGGGCAGAGAGACGGAGGGAGCTAGATGGAGGGGAGCTATGGGGGGGAAAAAAGGAACAATTGAAATAATCTGAACAATAAAGATTTATTAAACAAACAAACAAACAAACTTTAACTAAATGCAATTATGGTAGGCAGTTACATCCTAGGCCAGTATCTTCCCTTACAAAGATCAATTTAGATCTTTACTGAGCCCATTTGCCTCCAAGATAACATCTGTGAGATGTCTGGGTAACTTGTAACTTCCCTTTTTCTGGAACCCCTGGGACACAACCAAATGTGGTGGGTGCCAGGACAGATAGCACAAATTCCTTCATTGTCATGTTAATTGTCCCTGCACTCACCTAAGTATGTGTCCATCATTTTACTTTTTATCCAATCCCAAGGGCTTCCCACCTCTTTTGCTTTTTCCCACCTCCTTAATCCATCACCAATGAATTTCATGTAACCCACAGATGTCCCTCCTTTGATTGCAATATATAAATACAAATGTAACCCGCCATTCTCTGGAGCATTATCTCAATTCATTGAGGTTCTGCTTCCCGGCATATGTCGATAGTCTGGCTCAAATAAACTCACAAAAATTAAAAAAAAAATTACAGACATGTATTTCTTTGGGTAATTCACATAGAGCTTAATATTTAATGTCACAAGAATCTTGACTTTATTATACTCCATGAATTATTTGGGAATTGTGTTTTTCTTTTTTTAAAAAAATAATAATGAATCGTAGGAAATACAGATAAATTTGGTAATGTATTCAAGTATGCTCTAGTGCACCCAGTTTCTGGAAATCATTTATGGGACAAATGGCAAGTTGTTTTTTAGGGTGCTGAACATTAAGGACATTGCGGCATATTATCATCGATATTAAATGTTTGCCACTAGAAAAGAAAATAATGATAATAGTTTAAAAGACCATTCCACAGCTCTCATTTGCTTATATTTTACTGACCTTTAAAAAATGTAAAGAGGTTTATTTATGGAAGTTCCCAGATGATATTTTTTTTCAACAGAAGGGATATAGAGACAAAAAACTAGAAAGGGAACATTCAGAGACTTTACAAGTGGGGAGTCGCTAGGCTAGAATCTCATGTCTGAAACCGACCAGCCACACAAAGGTCAAACTGCTTCCTCGGGGCAGCCCCAAAGCTTGAGAAAATTCCCAGAATTCCTGGACAACAAAGCAAAGTTTCCCAGAGGAGGCCACTGCTTGCCTTCTGCCTGCCAGGGCCCCTAACCTTCCTCCTTACCTCCCCTCACCTACCCCCGAGCTGCTGCTTCCTTACCTGGGACATAACTTTACCACACATTTAGTACGTACAGTAAGATGTGCATCTTACATTGGAATGAGAAGAGGCTGAAAGTTGTGGAATAAAATGAGTTTCCCGCCACACACACCCCCCCCCAACCACCTCACTATGCTTATTGATCAAATGCCCTTTGCACATACTGACATGATGATACATAGTTCTCACCCCTGGTAGCCTTTTTGGCTGGGACTGTGGTTTACTCATCTTCCTCCCCTCAAGGCATAAATTTGAAAAGATTTACTATAAAAAAACAGAGTGATAAATGTTCTCTTTAGACTCTGAAGACAGAATTTAGGGTCTGTTAGGAAGAGCTGGTTAGGAAGCCATCACTAACAAGTTATGACAGGGACAATGAATGAAATGTACAAAGTGAGGCAATTGCTGAATTTTAGATTTTCAGACTAACTCAACTTTCTGAAAGCAAAGGTCTGTTTTCCCCCAAATGATGGGCAGCTCTCTCCCTGGGAGCTGGTTCACTGTAGCTCACACTGCATTAGACACCGTCCCTATTGTCACATACACTTCAGGAGACGGTCTATCTGCAGACAGAACTATAGTGTATTTGAGCATTCACTACAATACCGTTCCCTATGGTAACACACACACACACACACACACACACACACACACACACACACACGTCCTGTTAGAGTGTTTCATAGCTTAAGCGTTTGTTCCTAAATAGAAATAAATTTTTGGAAATTTATTTGAAGAAATGTGGAGGTAACTTACGTCTGCACAAGATGCATTGCATACACTGATGGGTCAAGCAGTTTCCTTGAAAAATAACCCCTTTTATTCGTAGGATTTGGGAACCAGTAAGTCAACACATTGGCAAACAAAGCTTGAAAACATTTTCCTCCATCTAATCTCTTTTAAACAGACCGGTTGATTTATGAATAGAGTAATCATAATGCAAACTCTGTTCAGGAAGGAACATATGTAAATGATTAGAAGAGATTGGGGGTGTCTTCATGGTGTATTAACTCTGATGTATGATATAGTCATGGTAGCTACTAGACTGTGGAGCTATTTCTGCCTTAGAGTTGCTGTTTTGCATACTCAGCCAACTTAATCAGTGGAGCTCAGGCATCTAGAACTGAAATATAATGCACAGTGAAAACCTGATCTCTTAGCAACATGCCCCCCTCCCCCCTTCCCATCCCCCGAGTGATGGGAGAGACAGTGAGCACCAGGAGCAGAGCCTCAGTTCCTTCCACTGGCAGTGCTAACGGTTAGGGAAATGCTTGCTTACTTTCATTCTTCTTCTTTAATGAAAAAAATTACAACCAGTCTGTCAGTTTACAGAGCAGGGAAAGATATTTGTAGCCAAAATGCAAACTCCCCAGAGGAGCGAAAGACTTTGTCACCCTGAGGGCAATCAGCATGAGTACCTCCCTCTGATAAAATTAATATGTCTCTGTTATAAGTTGACTGCCTGGTTATTGAGCACAGAATAGTATTGATTCTCCAAAGAAAAGTAATTGAAATGAAGATATTTTCTAAAATTAATGCACAAAAACTACCAACTTGTACCACTAAAGTAAAAACTCCACATAAGTACGATACACTGGAACTCGTTTGTATTGCTGAAGCTTTTTAAGATCTTTAATTGTTTTTAATATAGTTTTATGATTTTAGAGAGGAAGGGAGAGGGAGAGATAGAAACATCAATGATGAGAGAGAATCATTGACTGGCTGCCTCCTGCACGCCCCCTACTGGACATTGAGCTCACAACCCAGGCATGTGCCCTTGACCAGAATGGAACCCGGGACCCTTCAGTCTGCAGGCCAACTCTCTACCACTGAGCCACACTTGCTAAGGCAAATTTTTTATAGTCATTCTTCTAGTCCTCTTGGGCACTAAGTCATTGCTAACTTGACTAAAAAGATAAAAGTTTTGACCAAAGTATAAATTAAGTGCAGTTCTTCTTTTTTGAACTTCCAGGTGGGAAACGTCCTAATTTTATTTTAAACAATCCTTTAAAATCTTTGAGGAAACGTTTGTAATCTCTAATTGTAAAAAAATTAACTATTAGAAAATAACACTACAAAAAAAGGGAAGAAAAAGGATTCACTGTTATCTAAGGGAAAAACCTCTGGAAAGAGAATCAACACTTGTTCTCCCACGAAGGAAAAGTACTACACGAGGGACTGGCATGCTGGAGTGCCCCAGAGGAGAAAACGTGAAAACAGTTCATCATCAATACCAGCCAGTATCATCAGATCCCCGGGACCAGGGGGCCCGAGTAGGGAGATTTATGCTCCGTGTTAGTGTGGAAGTCAAATCGTGTCACACAGGGTGCTTGCTTCATCTGAATCTAGATCAGTGGGTAGTCTCAGGTGAAGAGCAATATAACAATGATGTGAAGAGTTTGCATGGTGACAGATGACCACGAGACTTGGTGTGGTGAGTACATTGCTAGGTGGACTAGTAAATGCCCGAGTCATCATACTGTACACCTGAAACTAATATAACATTGTAATTCAAAAAACTTACATCTATAAAATACATAGGAAGTCTCTGTTGGCAATGAAGTGGACAGAGATGCATTTGATAGTCTTCCAAAATGAGGTCTAAACTAGCCCCTGAATTCACGTCTCCAGCCACAGCCTCCAGCCTGAGGGCACAGCAGGGCACTTGCTAACTCCATGATTTTCCGTGGTGCTCGGCTGTGAATTCTGACCTCTGACCGTATTCCCCCCCGTTCTTCTTTACATGCCCAAAGATTGTTTCCTAGCTTGTGCAGCCCACAGGGGTTGACCCAAAACCCAGGTTGACATGGCTGGGGTTTTCTCCACTTGCCCACTTCTGAGAGAGGCGAAGAGCTCCCTGCCTTCCTCTCCTCTCCTTTGCTAGCCTGTCCCTGAGTCCCAAAGTATGAGCAGATTAAGCTGCGTAGTCAGGATCAAAGAATAAGGAGACATCCTCCCATTACCATCTCTTCCTCTGCCCCGCCAGCTTATCGATAAACTAGCGGCCCAGTGCACAAAATTCATGCACAGGTAGGGTCCCTAGTGGCTGCCAGCTGCCGGTGGTGGCCTCCTTTCGTTCCATGCTGCCCCCTGGTGGTCAGTGCATGTCACAGTGAGCAATCAAACTCCCGGTTGGTTGAACCCTTGAGGGGACACTTTGCATATTAGGCTTTTATATATATAGATTATCATCTATTTACTATTTAGTACTTAAATGCCCAGCCATTTTTATGAATGGCAGAGACAAAAAGTCCCCACATTGTGAAAGTAATACCCACTTAAAACCTGACTGAGTGCACCGGCTTTTCTGCGAACCTACAGCAAGCACAGCCATGGCTGAGAGTCACCAACTTGGAAAACTGTTTCCATGGGAGACGTTCACTTTGAAATTGCAATGTTTGGTTGTCAACACCAGCCTTGTTGGCCTTTACCACGGGTGAACCGTTTCACCAGCTACCACTGACTGTCTCCACACTGGCAGTCGTCAGTTGCATGTATCACAACCACTGTTTTCTTTGGACAAATGTAAATCATGCATGAGGTGTGTCATTAAGCCCACAATTCAAAGGAGTACTCTGGCAAATCCTGTGGCGAAGTAATGAAAATTTTTATGGTAAACACATGCCCTTCCAGTGTCTATGTGGTAAGTCTATTGTTTCGTGTCTCTAGGTTTGCTAAAAAGAAGACTTGTATAGGGTTGTATGCATTTTCTCAAATTAGTCTAATAACCTGTTACTATTTTTTTCCTGCACTTGGAGTGGGCTGATCTCATACTGATGCCAAATGTATGTCAACATCTATTAAAGGGAAGCCAATTAAGATTAAACTCTGCCACCATTTAGGCAATTCCTCAGGCAAGACATTGGCAAGTAACAGAGATGGTGTGTGATTGTTTCTGATTCTCTGGCTTTGAATCCCAGTTCTTACAAAAGTCTCTACACTTAAGTTCCCACAGCTAAAGATAAAAAAAGTAGAAAATAGCATCTTCCACACTGAGCCATACAGAAACTTAAATTAATAAGGTCATGAATATGATAAGTTTACCACAGTCCCTGGCTGAATAAGGGCTAGCCAGCATTACCAGCATAAAGACCTACCAGTTGGTTGTTGTTTTTTTTATGGAAAATGCTCAGAAATGGCTCCAGTGGGACATGGAATGCCCACATAACATTTATTATGGCAGCCTCAGCACCTTCCCTCTCAGTCCTTTGCCCCTCGCTAACTGCAGAAGAGCTGAACTGAATCAGAAGTTTTCACCGGCTTTGAACAAAGGTTGGCAGCAGTCACAAGGCCTCCATCCCTCCGTCCTCACTGGCTCCCATCCACATGGTGCCAAGCAGATCATCAACAGGATATGGAGTCATCTTCCGTGGCCCCAGCTGGCTTTGATTGTGCTATAATGACTTGGCTGTTGCACACGCTGGACTGAAAGCATGTCTCAACTTCACCTCTTGAAT
>PVJN01005202.1:0-83925 GCA_004026805.1 Lasiurus borealis | reverse complement strand
CTATAAAAATACTAAGGAACTTAGTGAGAACCTCAACAGCATAAAAAAGAAATAGTCAGAAGAGAGAACCAAGATGGTGGCATAGTTAAACACCTGCACTTGCTGCCTCTCCCAACCACATCAACACTACAATTAAAAGACACAACAATTATCATCCAGAACTGCTGGAAAACCAGCTGAGTGGAGTTTCTACAACAAGAAGGAAAGGGCTGATTGGCAACCATTGCTGTTTGCTCCACGCTGGTAATTATCTGAAACCCCGCCCCACCCAAGTTACAAACCCACTCAAGCTATGCTCAGCGGCTTTTGCACATGAATGGCCTGTCGTTTCTCATCCTAAAACCTGTCAAACTGCAGCTGGATCAGAGAGCCCCAAAGCTTCCAAAAGAAGGCTTAAGGCCCAGCAGCAGCAGCCTGCCTTGCTTCACAACTGGGCCTTGTCTTGGCACTCCCAAACTCCATACAAAGTGGAGGAATCTGCAGATCTCTCTATAGCTCCTGCTGGGTAGCTTCAGGCAGGGGCTGACTTTGCACCTCCTTGGAGATCCAAAAGCCAGTGTACCCAGTGGTCAGTGTGAGACCATACCAGAGTACAACTCTACACATCCAAAAGTGACAGATTCAAGAGGCAGACTCAGTGAGCACCAAAGACCCACTGAAGCAAATCCCACCCCATAAGGGTGTCTCCTACACAGCAGTTCTCCCATTTTGACACAACTGGTTCTCACAGCCAATTGGCCTGGAGTCAATACCTCCTAGTGATATCAACAGCAATCAAGGCTCCACTGCAATAAAATTGTGCACACAGCCCACAAAGGGGTGCACCAAGAGTGTTCACCTCAGGTTCACTAGGCCCAATAGGACACCTACCATACAAACCCACATTATCAACACAGGGAAGCAGCCAAAATGCAGAGACAAAGAAATATGTCACAAAACAACTAAATGGAGGAAAGCAAACAACTGGATATAGAGTTAAAAACCATAGTTATAAGATTATTCAAGAATCTTCTAGAAACCTCTGAGTAACTTAGTGAGATGGTCAAGGATCTGAGAATGCCAAAAAAAAAAAAAAATGGAAAAGGACCAGTCAGAAATTAAGCATACACTAACTAAAATGAAGAATAATATACAGAGATTCAACAATAGACTAGAGGATTCCAAGAATCAGTGCAAATATTTGAAATATGAGGAAGCAAAAAACACCCTAACAGAAGAGCAAAAAAAAAAAATCCAAAATTATGAAGATAGTGTAGGGAGTTTCTGGGACAACTTCAAGTGTACCAACATCTGAATTATGGAATTGCCAGAAGAAGAAAGAGAGCAAGATATTGAAAACCTGTTTGAAGAAATAATGACAGAAAAATTCCCTTACCTGGTGAAAGAAATAGACTTACAAATCCACGAACTGCAGAGAACCCCAAACAAGAGGAATCCAAAGAGGACCACACCAAGACACATCATAATCAAAATGCCAAGAGCAAAAGACAAAGAGAGAATATTAAAAGCAGCAAGAGAACTATAGTTAGTTACCTACAAGGGAGTACCCATACGACTGTCAACTGATTTCTCAACAGAAACTATGCAGGCCAGATGAGAGTGGCAAGAAATATTCAAAGTGATGAATAGCAAGAACCTACAACCAAGATTACTGTACCCAGCAAAGCTACCATTTAGAACTTAAGGTCAGATAAAGAGCTTCACAAGAAAAAGCTAAAGGGCTTCAGCACCACCAATCCTTTGCAGCTGTATAGTATTCCATTGGATAAATATACCTATGCTTTTTTATCTACTCATCTAAGCATTTAGGCTATTTTCAGATGATAGCTATTGTAAATAAGGCTGATCTGAACATAGGAGTGCATATATACTTTCTGATGCTATTTTAGACTTCTTAGATTATATTCCTCAGCAATATCACAGTCAAATGGCATTTCCATTTTTAAATGTATGAGGAAATTCCATACTGTTTTCCACAGTGACTATACCAGTCTGCATTCCCACGAGCAGTGTACCAGGGTTTGCTTTTCACCACATCCTCGCCATCACTTGTTGTTTGTTGATTTTTTGATGGTAGGAATTCTGGCAGTTGTGAGTTTGAACCTCATTGTAATTTGCATCTCTCTGATGATTAGTGGCTGAGCATATTTTCATATATCTCAAGGCCTTCTGTATGTCCTTTTTGACAAAGTGTCTACTTAGGTCCTCTGCCCATTTTTTAAATTTGATTGTCTTCCTTAGTTGAACTATATAAGTACTTTATATATTTTGGAAATCAATCCCTTATTAGATATATCATTGGCAAATATGTTCTCTCATACATTGGGTTCCCTTTTCATTTTAATGCTGATTTCTTATGCATGCAGAAACATTTTAATTTGGTATAGTCCACTTTGTTTATTTTTTTCTTTGTTTCTCTTGGCCAAGGCATTGTATCAGTGAAACTTATGCTTTGAGAAATGTCTGGTATTTTTTTCCTTTCTTTTCTTCTAGGATTTTTATGGTATGATGACTTACATTTAAGTCTTTTATTCATTTTTGCATATGGTGTGAGTTGGTGGTCTAGTTTCACTTTTTGCATGTACCTGTCCAATTATCTCAACACCATTTATAGAAGGTTGTCTTTACTCCATTGTATGTCTTTGCTTCATTTGTCAAATATTAAATGAGTGTAATGGCTAGAGTAAATTTTAGGGTTCTCTCTTCTGTTCCATTGATTTAGTTTCTTGTTCTTGTGCCAGTACCAGACTGTTTTGAGTACAGTGACATTGTAGTATAGCTTTATATATGGTTTTGTAATCTCTCCAACTTTGTTCTTCTTTCTCAAGCTGTAGCTATTCAGGGTCTTTTTTTGATTCCATATAAATTTTTTGGAGTATTTGTTCTATATCTGTGAAATAAGTAATTGGTCTTTTTAATAGGGATTTTATTGAATTTATAGATTGCTTTGAGTAGGGTGAACATTTTAATAATGTTAATTCTTTCAGTGAATGAACATGGATATTCTTCCACTTGTTTATATCTTCCTCTATATCTTTTTTCAACATTCTGTAGATTCCTGAGCTTAGGTCTTTTATCTCTTTGGTTAAGTTAATCATAAGAATCTTAATGTTTTATGTTGAGATGGTAAATAGGAATATTTTTTCCATTATCTCTTTCTGAGAGTTCATTATTGGTGTATAAAAATGCCAATGATTTATGGGTGTTAAATTTGTATCCTGCTACATTGCCAAATTAATTTCTTAAATCTAGTAGATTTTTATTGGAGTCATTAGGGTGTTCCATGTATAACATTATATCATCCACAAATACTGGCAATTTTAACCTCCTTCTTTCCAATTTGGATGGGGCATTTATTATTTTTTTTTTCTTGTCTGATCTCTGTGGCTAGGAAATCTAGTATACTATGTGGAGTAAAAGTGGTGAAAGTGGACAAACCTGTTTTGTTCATTCTTTTGATGAAATGGTTTTAGGTTTTTCCCATTGAGTATCAAATTGGTTATAGGTTTGTCATATATGCCCTTTATTATATTTAAGTATATTCCTTCTGTTCCCAACTTTGCTGAGAGTTTTCATCAAAAATGACTGTTGGATTTTGTTGAATGCTTTTTCTGCATTTATTGATATGATCATGTAATTTTTGTCTTTCAGTTTGTTTATTGGGATGTATCACATTTTTTTTTATTTGTAAATATTGTACCATCCTTGCATTCCTGAAATAAATTCCATTTGGTCATGGTATATGATCTTTTTAATGTATTACTGGATCTGATTTGCTAATTTTTTCTTCATAATTTTATCATCTATGTTCATCATGGATATTGACCAGTAATTCTATTTCTTTGTAGTGTCTTTATCTGGTTTTGGAACTAGGATAATGATAGTCTCATTAAAAAAAAGCTTGAGAATGTTCCTTCTTGGAATTTTTATAATAGTTTGAGGAGGGTAAGTGTTAGTTTTTCTCTGAATATTTTTAAAAATACCCCTGTGAGGCATCTGGCCCAGGACTTCGGTTTGATGGGAGAGTTTTTTTTAATTTGTTTGTTTATTTGTTTTATTACAGCTGACTTTCATCATATGTTTTTGGCCAAATCAGATTTTCTTTATTTTTTCTTTTTTTAAAATTAAATCTTTATTATTCAGATTATTATATTTGTTTTTATTTTTCCCCTCCATAGCTCCCCTCCACCCAGCTCCCACATCTCCCTCTACCCTTACCTCCCTCCCATTGACCTCATCCATAGGTATATGATTTTGGTCCAATCTCTCCCTGCATCCCCATCATCCCTTTCACCCTGAGAATTATCAGTCCACTCCCTTTCTGTGCTCCTGATTCTATTACATTCACCAGTTTGTTCTATTGATCAAATTTTTAATTCACTTAATTTTTAGATTCACTTGTTGATGGATATGTATTTGTTGTTTATTATTTTTTATCTGTTACCTTTCTCTTGATCCTCTTCTTAAAGAGTACCTTTCAGCATTTCATATAATACTGGTTTGGAGTTGATGAACTCCTTTAGCTTTTTCTTGTCTGTGAAGCTCTTTATCTGCCCTTCAATTCTGAATGATAGCTTTGCTGGATAGAGTATTCTTGTCTATAGGTTCTTTATATTCATCACGTTGAATATATCTTGCCACTCCCATCTGGCCTGCATCCTTTCTGTTGAGAAATCAGCTGACAATTGTATGGGTGCTCCCTTGTAGGTAATTAATTGTTTTTCTCTTGCTGTTTTTAATATTCTTTCTTTGTCTTTTGCTTTTGGTATTTTAATTATGATGTGTCTTGGTGTAGTCCTCTTTGGATTCCTTTTATAAGGAAAGGAATGGTGCTCTGTGTGCTTCCTGGACTTGTAAGTCTATTTCTTTCACCAGATGTGGGAAGTTTTCAGTCATTATTTCTTCAAATAGGTTTTCAGTATCTTGTTCTCTCTCCTCTTCTGGAACCTATTCAGATTTTCTGATTCTTCCTCATTAAGTTTTGGAAGATTATATTTTTCTAGGAATATATCCATTTCATCCAGCTTGTCCAGCTTCTTGGCATATATTTGTTCATTATGTTTGCCTAGACACCTTTCTATTTCTGTTGTTTCAGTTGATATTCCAACTCTTTTGTTTGTAATTTTATTTATTTGGGTTCTTTCTCTTTGTGTCTTGAAGAGCCTCGGTAGAGGATCATCAACCTTGTCTGTTTTTTGTTTGTTTGTTTGTTTGTTTGTTTTTAAAGAACAATCTTTTGGTCTCATTTATCTTGTGTATTCTTTTTTAGTCTCTATGTCATTTATTGCCACTCTGATCTTTTTAATTTCCTTCCTTATATTTACTCTGATCATTTCTTATTGTTTTCTTTCTAATTATATAGTTGTAGTATTAGATAGCTTATTATAAAATTTTCTTGTTTCTCTAGCTAGGCCTGTAGTGCCTATGAACTTCCCTCTTAGGACTGTTTTTGCTGTGTCCCAGAGATTTTACATTCTTACGTGTTCATTTTCTTTTTATTCTGAAATTTTTTTTAAATTTCTTTCTCAGTTTCTTTGGTAAGCCATTCATTGCTTAGTAACATGCTATTTAGCCTCCATTGTTTGAATGCTTTAGAGTATTTTTATTATAGTTTATTTCTAGTTCTATGCCCTTATGATTTGAGAAGGTGCTTGATATGATTTCAATTTCCTTGAACTTGTAGAAATTTAGTTTGTGTCCTAACTTGAGGCCTTTTGAGGATGTCCCATGTGCACTTGAGAAAAATGTATATTCTTCAGCTTTGAGGTGAAATGTTCTATGAATGTCAATTAAATCCATTTGATCTAGTGTGTTGTTTAGGGTCACTGTTTCCTTGATGATTTTTTTTGTCTAGAAGATCTATCCAGTGATGTCAGTTGTCTTTAAAGTTCCTTACAATGAATATATTGTTATCAATTTCTCCCTTAAAGTCTTCCAGAAGTTTTGCTTTTATATATACTGAGTGGCCAGATTATTATGATCACTTGGCATTTGTAGGCATCGTATGGGATATGGTAGCCAAAGGCCTGTTCAAACACTTTTGCTGTCTGAAGTTACCATGATAAGACATCTCCAATTTGCATAGAAACACAAGGATTGGGCAGTCGAGCCTTGGCAAAAAGTCATGTGGTCAGATGAATCATGTTTCTAGTTGTATCATGCAGATGGTAGGGTGAGAATTTCTCAGAAACAGCATGAAATCAAGCACCCCACATGCATAAGTACAAACCTTCAAGCTGGTTGGGGAAGTATCATGGTTTGGGGCATGTTTTCCTGGCATGATTTGGGCCCTTTAGTTCATGTGAAACAACCTCTGAATAGCACAACATACCTAAGTATTGTTGTTGATCAAGTTCATTCTATCATGTCGTTGGCGAATCCCAATGGAGATGGTTCCTTCCAACAAGACAATGAGCCATGCCACAGTGCTCATATTGTGCAGGAGTGGTTTCAGGAACATGAGGGAGACTTTACCTTGCTTAGGTGGCCGCCACAATAACCAGATCTCAATCTAATTGAGCATTTGTGAGATGAAGTTAAAAGAGCCATCAGGCAGCTATTTCCAAAACCATCATATCCCACAAAACTGGCCAGTGCTATTCATCAGGAGTGGTGTCAGATTCCTCGCATCACCTTTCAGCATCTCGAGGGGTCAATGCCAAGAAGAATCACTGCAGTTTTGAAGGCAAACTATGGCCCAAGGAAGTACTGATGGGGATGTCATAATAATCTGGACACTCAGTATATATATTTGGGTGCTTCTAGGTCAGATGCATATATGTTTACTGGGGTTCTATCTTTTTGTTTTATTGTTCCCTTTAGTGTTATAAAGTGTCCTTCATTGTCTCTTGTTATGGCCTTCATTTTAAAGTTTATTTTGTCAGTTATCAGTATTGCTACCCCAGCTTTTTTCATTTCTATTTTCAGGGAGTTCCATCCCCTCTCCACTTCACTTTCATTCTATGTAAGTCTTTTGTTCTTTTTTAAATTAAATTTAATTAATTAATTAATTTATTATTTTTTTAACTTATTTTATTTTTAGTTTTTCCCTATTGCCCTCGTCACCCCCCAGTATGTGCCCTCACCTGTCTCTTCCCCCAACCCCCTCCCATTGCCCTGTATCCACTGGCTATGCCTACACACATGCGTACAAGTTCATTGGTTGATCTCCTACAGGGCCCTCCCCCTCAACCTCTCCTGCCTTCCCATTGTAGCACCATAATCTGTACATTGCTTCTTTGCCTCTGCATTTGTATCCTCCTCACCCCTGATCCTTGTCTTTAAAAACATCTTGCCCCTGTAGGCTAGAAATAAACCCACAAGAGCAAAAGAAAATTGTTTGAGTCCCAATTTCAATGTCCAATAGCTTTGAGTCCCAGTTTCAATGTCAAACAGTTCCATATGTGTATATCATCAATGGTATCTGGATACTGGACAAATGGTGGCAATGCTGGACCAACCCTCTCTGGTTTGGCCCTAGGCATCCTGTAGCGATGCACAGCTGCTGACTGCTCACATGGCAAGGCGTCATCCATGTATTCTATCTCTGAACTGTTTCTCCTCTTGTCTTTGTGGTTGGTGCAGATCTGTCAATTCCTCTTGTTGACAAGCCTTCTGCTCCCTCCCTGGCAGCAGCCATTTCTGTTATAATTTATTTATCTTCTATAATTGAAACTTTGTAGCCTTAAGCAGAGGCCTGGGTGGGCCAACAGCTTCCAACTGCCTTCCTCAGTGATGCTGAGGGGACTGGGGGACTCTGGCTGGATAAGGGCTGAGGGGACTAGTTGCCACCATCTTGTGGCTTTTGTGGCTGCTGCCATCTTGTGAGGTCATGGAAGTCAATTAGCATATTTCTTCTTTATTGGCTGTGGGTGCCACCATCTTGTGAGAGTGTGATGGTCAATTAGCATATTCCTTCTTTATTAGATATGGCAACATGTATTGGGTATATTCAAAAGGAAATGAGGATGACAACATTTTTCAAACATCACTTTCATCTTCATATTTTAAATTTAAGGGCTACCATAGTTAATGAAAGTAGGAATGTATTTAAAAAATAATTGAAATGAAGAATTCAAACATTTGTTGGGTGATATAGGAAATCCAAGAAAATGAGACAGTCTAACTCCAAATTCTGAATCAAATTGATAGTGATAACTTTGGCATAAATAGGGGAAACTTAGGAGATGGAATTTGTCCTTTATCCATAGCACCCGGTATAGGAAATGGAGCAAACTTTTACTAGCTAACAAGTGATAAGGCTAGGATTTAAATTTATCTTTTCTGATTCTAGAGACTTTGCTCTTAAGCATTACATCATACTTTCTTCCTGAAGTGTCACGGGTTCACAAAAAGATAGTGGATGCTATCAAGACTGGATAATTAGAGGAGAGATAGTTTGGCTATGTCCTGTCCACCTCCAACACCCCAAAAAATGATGAGTAAATAAATACACTCCTTGAATAAACTATCAAACCAACCAAATTTCAGATATTCTAGGCATAGAACACTAAAATATTAGAATCCTTTATTCCTTAGTATACCATTAATGACAAGTTTTGAGAAAAAAAAATAACAGGACACACAATTGCACTTAAATTAATACAGGAGGGTCCAAACCAGTTTGGCTCACTGGATAGAGTGTCTGCCTGCAGACTGAAAGGTCCCAGGTTCGATTCCGGTCAAGGGCATGTACCTTGGGTGCAGGCACTTTCCCAGTAAGAGGTGTGCAGGAGGCAGCTGATCAATGTCTCTCTCTCATCAATGTTTCTAACTCTCTATCCCTCTCCCTTCTTCTCTGTAAGAAATCCATAAAAATATATTAAAAATTAATTAATGAATTAATTAATCAATCACAGGAGGGATTTAAAGAGGAAATTTTTTTTAAAATATAGTTTTATTCATTTCAGAGAGGAAGGGAGAGAGAGAGAGAAATATAGAAACATCAGTGATGTGAGAGAATCTTTGCTTGGCTGCCTCCTGTATGCCTCTTGCCCCCACTGGGGATCTAGCCTACAGCCCAGGCATATGCCCTGACTGGGAATCAAACAGTGACTTCCTGGTTCATAGGTTGATGCTCAACCACTGAGCTACCTTGGCTATGCAAGAGAAAATATTTTTAATGTAAGAATGTAGGAATATGAAATGTTAGTCATATCAAATAAAGTCTTTCATGGCAGATACATATTGCAACAATATGGTGCTAGAGATGAAAGTTGATTTAAAGTTCTGATAAGAAGGTAAGTCTGGATAATGGGGTTCTCAAAAATTCAAGGATGGATGATAACTGAATGTAGAAAAATATGCAGTGGAAAGAACTGTACATAGATATATGAAGGAACTCCTCATAAATGCTCATGGATTATCTCAATAAAATAGACATGAGTCCACTTCCTAAGAATAATAAAGTGGAGTAATGGGAGCTATCGGGGATTGGACAGTCCTGAAGTATATCATGAAATTAATCAATCAAGTATTACTGATCTACATTCAATCATTCATTAATTCATTCATTTATTCAAGAATTGACTTAGTCATGCATTTGTTAAAATACATTCTTATCATGGTGAGTAACATATATCTCTGGACTTATTTCACATAACTGTTTTTTCTTATCCTAATATCTCATCTCTATTCTTATTTCCCTCTGCCTTCCCTTCCGTTCTAATTAGTCTATTGTATTCTATCACTTAGAGGAATACTCTGCACATAATGGTTATTCTAACTTTTGGATGAGCAGGAAAAAAATGAATGCAATGAAAAGAAATTGATAAAATTAAAAATCCCTGCCTTAGCTTATTTTGGTGCCCTAAGAGTTTAATTTTCTACGCGTTTTTGTTCTTCATCCACCATGCACAGATCTCATTGTAGTTAATAATTCCAAGAGCTTCACATATATTTTAGTATTTAATGCATCAGTCTTTCGTATTTTTTGACATTTCCAGTATTATATTCATGGAAGGAGCACCTATCACGTTAGTTTTTCAATATATCAGAGAAAGTGTAGCTTAGTCTGTTTAAAACTTTTCTGCTATCCAAATCTTTCATTCCATGTTTTTAGTTAATCCAACTTCTGCAATTCATTTAAATAATATAAAAAATCATAAATTTAATAAATTATTGATTAATCCAAGATTGATAGCCATTTCCTATAAAATGAATCTATGATGAATATATTGAGTGCACTTTTCTGAAATATCACACAACCAGTGACAAACATCAGCAGTTGATGGTTTCCATATTCTCATTTCTATTCCCTCAAAATGAAGTTTGTCAACTTCTTTGCTACAAGAAAACAAACATAAAAGTTAGGAACAGTGAAATGAAATAAGTACCTCCATAAGCAAGTGTATACTTGGGGAGGTGGGAAATCAAATATGAAAATATTATCTCTGGCTTTCAATCATTATATAATTCTGGGTAATACATTTCGTCTGAGACTCATTTTTATAGAGGTAAAACGGAAACAAAAACAGCTTCTTTGCCCAGCCCACAGAATTTCTGTGAGAATAAAAGGCAATGACTGATTATAAAAGCATTTTTTAAATAATATAAAGCACCATAATTATAAATAAAGAAAAATGCTTGATCTTGGTATCTACTTTTCTGTTACAAATTTTGTTTGGTTTTTAAATTTTAATATTGTTTTAGATTTTGCTACTTAGTGTTTGACCATTGATTGATATTCTTATATAAATGTTCTCTGCCAAAAGGACAAATAATGGTGTATGGTCATGGAATAACTTTGTGCTCTTTCTTTTAATTAAAAAAAAAATCTATTGTGATTTCTTTGTAGAGAAAATAATTACATTCTAATTTAGATTTTGTGCAAATTATAGTAATTAAGTAGGTGAAGTAAATAAGATAATTCATGAAAGCTTTTTGTTGTACTGTAAAAATGACTTTTCATTTATTCAAACTTATTATTTGTTCCCAATCAGAAGTGGATTATTATCCAGATAAGTAAAATATTTTGTCTATAAAAGTTTGTTTTTCAAATTCATGAAATGTCATAATTACCTGTTTTTTATGTTTTAGAATCATCCAGAAAATAGCTTTGGCTTTACAATTTTATTATGCACTCTCTAAGTCTCAGGCAAAATAAAAGGAAAAAAAAGACAAAGGGAAGGGAAATTGTACTCAAGTCACAAAGACATCTGAAGTCTCTGATTTATGAGGATATAGAGGAGAGAAAGGATATTGAATTTCTTACAACATACATGCTTAGTGCTTTGTCTAGCAATGAGCTGAACACATATTTATTTCCCCTCTACACTTTCTGCAATGAAACCAGCATATTACAAGTTTATCATACAAATGATTGAAAAAACAAAAACAAACACTTGCCACTTATTTTCTATTACTTTGTTCTTTTTCCCCTGAGGTTACTACCTTACATAGAGCCATTTTAACCACCTCATGCCTTTGACAATGAGAATATCTTGACACAAGTCCAATTCCAATGTGTTGGAATAATAAAAACACATTTACTTTAGAATTCTGAAGCATATTAATGACACTATAGAAATGTCTCACTTAATATGTCTATTAATTTCACCTTTGTTAATATGTTTCAGTGAAAAGATGCGATTAAGTTTTCACTCTATGCTGACTGCAGCTGCCAAGAAAAAAAGCAAACTATTTTTAAATCCAAAGTAAACAGCAAGGCTGCCACAAATATCTTATTCATTCATCTTTTATATCTTGGTTTTTGTGTTTTGTTTTTATTTTCTTAATCTAACTGCATAGTAAAATATCCTCATTACTGTCATCAGCCCCAGACGAAAGCTTAGCAAAAGGAAGAAAACCTATCCCTGCATTGATTTTCAGGCCATTGCACTCTGGAAGATCAGCAACAAGGGGATTTGCATTTGTTTCTTTGCTGGAATGGTTTGCTGTGCGTCCACAGCGAAGGCAGCATGGGTCTCTGAATTCTGCGGGATTAGCAGGAATAACCTGTGATAGCAAGGATCTGAAGAATTTATGCAGATCACCAGTGTGGTAGATCAGGTTGGCCTGAGCTCCTAGCATCTTCAGGTTCACTCCAATTTCAACAAGCCAAGAGATGGAATAAGCAATGGGAATAAGCCCCAGAAAAAAAGCATTGCTAGACTTGTGACTCTTCTGAGAGCTATAGCCACATTGATCCTGTGATAACAATGCTGCACTAGCAACAGATAAAGGACTGCATTTAGACTAGGAATCTAAATGTGCCAGTATGTATATTGTAGAAAAAAAAGTTTTTATTTATGCTTTCTGATGATTTCAGCTTCTAGATCTATAATGTAAACAAGCTAGCAATAATCCTGTAGGATTTGCTTTTCTCCTTTACTCAGGATTGGATTTTGCTTACTGCAGTTTGGGATACAGATGCCATGATATGTGAACTCACAGCAAAAAGCCAGGAAAAAAGGAGAATTCGTGAGTGAGAGGGCACACTGAAATTATTGTCCCGCCTGATCTCTACTACAAATATTACTCATAGAATCAGTAGCATTCAAAATGCTGACAGAAGGATTGTAAGAGGTCGGCCGGCAAAGGGTAAACCTGCATGAGCATCTCGGGACGAAAAATTTGAGAATTAAGCCACTACTGAATTGTAACTGTTCATTTAGTTACTTTTTTGGCTTTTTGACATGTGCCCAAATCAAGAGTAAATAATTTGTCCTTTATTGTAGAAGAAGAAATATAAAAGCCTCAGAAGAAGTTAAGCCCTGGAATATTTTTAATAAACAGTTGATTATGAATAAGAATTATTTGTAAAAGAGTATCATAGAGTCTTCCAAATTTGATCCTGTCTCTTTCAATTGCTTATCACTTATGGAGAATCACCGAACCTCCTACCATTGTTTGTTTTTTTAATCCTCACCTGAGGATATTTTTCCCATTGATTTTTACAGAGAGTAGAAGAGGGGGAAGGGGATAGAAAAAGAGAAATATTGACATGAAATAGATACATCCATTGGTTGCCTCCTGGACACGCCTCTACTGAAACTGTGAACCTGCAACCAAGGTATGCTCCCTTGACTAGAAATCGAACTCACAGCCCTTAAGTTTACAGGCCAGCACTCTAACCACTGAGCAAAACCAGCCAGGGATGAGCCTCCTACCATTGTAAACTTTATTTTCTGTCCTAGGAAGATGTGAAGATTTACTAGACTCAGTGTTATGTTATAGATTTTCCATACACAGGGTAATGGTGAGCAAGAGAAATGATGATTCATCAATTTTATAAATATTTATTGTTCAGCTACATTGTGCCAGGCTTTTTGCTAAGCACTAGGTAGGCAGTAGACATGTTTCTTTGTCCTCTGAAAATCAGTCTATGAGGTATAATGTAGATTCAGATATACTGTGCATTTACTGCATTTTATTTTGCAAAACATCTTTTTGATTTCTATCTCCATTCCCACTAGAGGAAGTGAATATGTGAATTGGGTGATAGAGCTAAATTAGATTGACTCCATGAAGTTCTTTTTATTACTGTCAGGGTTCTGTACCTGCCATTCTGCAACACTCCCTGCTGCCCCGCCCTGTAAACCTCGGGGAATGTAATAGTTGCACAAACCTGCCAATAGGAATGCAGAGAAGTGGACTCAGCCCAAATTAGGCAAACTGCACAGTATCCCTGCATATCCAGACCCCTGATCCTGCCCCCTATCTATTCAGCTCTCAACTATTTTATTGGTGAAAAATACCACTGATGCCATTTCTTAATGTATAATTTTGAACAATTTACCATTCCACTTAAAATTATTTTTTACTCTTTAAGCTAAAACTTTTAAGAAAATGTGGTATTTAGCATAGTATTCTATTCTGCACCTAATAATTTGAAAAAGATGTATTAAAATGTCCTGGCTCTTAAGGACTTTCAAAGACAGAGCTCATGGATAAGAAGGATATGTCTTATGTATAGAAGAGTGCACAGTGCACTAGGGAATTTTATGAGGCAAAAAATATCATTTCTACTTGGGTGATCAGTGAAAGCTTCCTGAAAGACCTATCATTTGAGATGTGTCATGAAAGATATGTAAGGTTTCTACAGGTAATAATAGAAGGAGAAGATATTGAAAGGAATATTTGGGCAAAGTCATTTAGATAGAAAAATGCTAGGTAAATTTAAGATACTGAAGAGTCTGAAGACTAGGTGGTTTTGCATGGGTAAGAAAGAATAAATAGTACTGGAACAATTGTCAAGGGCTATAAAAATTTAGATATTATTTATTATGCTAAATAAATTAAATAATGCTTTCCAATTCCAGCAATGCTCTTGCAAATGGTAAGAACTCCTTCTATTTTACCACAGTGTAGTATTCCATTGTGTAGATGTACCACAGTTTTTTAATCCATTTATCTGCTAAGTGAAATAAGCCAGTCAGAGAAAGATAAATATCACATGATCTCACTCATTTATGGAATATAACAAATAACATAAACTGATGAATAAAAGCAGATCCAGAGACAGAGAAACATTAATCAGACCATCAAACCTCAGATAAAGGTAGGAGAGGGTGGGGGTAAGAAGAAGAGATCAACCAAAGGACTTGTATGTATGCATATAAGCATAACCAATGGACACAGTCAACAGAGGGGTGAGGGAATGAGTGGGGGGGGAGGTTGAGGGAGGTAAAAGGGGGATAAGGATATATATGTAATATCTTAATCAATAAATATTTTTGTAATTGGATATTTTTAGGTACAGGGGAATAAGTGAATGTTATTTTAATTTCTGAGTAGATAATATATTTACATTAGAGACTTGATGCATGAAATTTGTGCAAGGGTAGGCCTTTGCTGCACCTGCTGCCTCACAGCACCACAGCCTTCCCCTCCACCCTAGTGCCCACACCCACCTCGGCCTGGTGCTGCTGGTGTCTGCTGCCACACACACACCCAGTTCCCTGGTTTCTTGGATCCCCCTATCAATCACCCCAGCCTGGGGCCTGGGCCTCTTTCTGTGGGAAGATTGATCAAGAAGCTTCCCCACCCTCATCAATTATGCCACAGAGGGTGACCTGTGCCTCCCTATTTGGGGTGATCATGGGGTGATGGCCAGGCCCCCAAAAAATCAGATTGCACCCTCCTTGGCTGGCCTGGTGCCAGTGGGTATCATAACATGTCATCTAGATGGCTGTTCCAACATTTGGCAATTCTGTCAATTTGCAGATTAAGCTTTAATTATTATAAACTAGAGGCCCAGTGCACGAAATACATACGTGTCCCTCAGCCCAGCCTGCACCTTCTCCAGTCTGGGAACTCTCCAGGGATGTCCAAGTAGACAGGGAGTAGGGCATCCCTCTCACAATCCAGGACTGCTGGCTCCCAACTGCTTGTCTACCTGCCTTGCTAATTGCCCCTAACCACTTCTGCCTGCCAGCCTAATCACTCCCTAACCACTCCCCTGCCAGCCTGATTAATGCCTAACTGCTTCCCTGCCAGCCTATTTGCCTCTAACTGCCCTCCCCTGCAGGCCTGGATCCTCCCCAACTGTTCTCCCCTGCAGGCCTGGGTTCTCCCCAACTGCCCTTCCCTATAAGCCTGGTTACACCCAAATTCCCTCCTCTGCCAGCCTGGTCACCTCTACCTGCCCTCCCCTGCAGGCTTGATCACCCCTAACTGCCTTCCCTTGCAGGCCTGATTCCTCCCAACTCTCCTCCTCTGCTGGCCATCTTGTGACAGCCATCTTGTGCCCACAGAATCTTTGACCACATAGGGGCAGCCATCTTCTGTGTTGTAGAAAAAGTCAATTTGTATATTACTCTGTTATTAGATAGGATGATTCAAAACTATAAAAACTCTCCATTCTATTCTATCTTATCTGTCCAGTTCTCATCTGTTATCATGACTGAATGCCGTTCTTAGTATCTTAAGTGCTCTGTTCACATATAAGAAATAATATTATAAACAATTTCCCTTCTTTGTCAGCATGGTACATGTCCTTTTTGTACCTTGCCTTTTTTCATTAAAATATTTCTTGAAGGGCTTTCCATGTTAATATATCTAGAGAGACTTCTCATTACTTTTTATAGCTACAGAATATTTCATTAAAGGGATTTGTCATTTACCTAAGTTAAACTGTATTTGTGAACTTATTATTTTGAGAATTTAGCTAATACTTATTTTTCTCCAATAAAATCATTTGTAAATATATCATTTCCCTTGTAAGCAGTTATTTAGCATAATTTGCCTAAGGTGCAATTAATTGGAAATGAATACATGAAATTTTCATTTTGGTAGATATTGACCTCAAAGATATATACCAATTTATACTCCAACCGTGGTTCGTGTGGAAGGGAGCACCTGTTTCTCTCTATATTGTAGAAGTTGTTGCTATCAAATGATATATCTTTATGATTGGTGAAAGGATATTACCAAAATATAGTTTTTTATTATGGTTTTCTTATTATGACTGAACTGAAATATTTTTCAAATGGTTAAAGATCACTTGCATTTATTTTTTTATGAATTGTTTGTTACACTTACTTATTTTTCTTTTGAGTCATGAATTTCTTGCTCATAAATTTCTTCAAACATTTCAAATATTATAGAAATTATACTATATAAGGAGAAACTATTTATTAATATTGTAGCCTCACTGTGTTTACAACATTGCTCTCCTATGAATAAGTTTATTTTTAATGTATTTAAATATTTCTATTTTTGATCAGTGGCTTCTAGACTTCTAGTCATAATGATGGACCCTAACCACATCCAGGTTGAAAAGGAAATTTCTGAGCTTTCTACTAGAGCCTTTATAGTTGTATTTTTCTATATTTAATGTTTAAAAATATTGGAAATACACTTATAGGCAATAAAAGTTATGGGTCCATTTACATTATTTTTCCACATAATTGTAACTCATTTTCTCTCACTGATTTGACATTTACTATTTATCTATTTCTGGATTTTCTATTCTTTTTATTCACCAATCTTTCTCTTTATGTACTGTATTTTATATTTTACTTGTTTCACTCATAGACATAGTCAACAATACAATGATTATCAGGGAGAAAGAGGATTTCATTTCAGGGAAGATAAAGAAGGTAAAGGGGGTCAAATATATGGCAACAGGAACTAGACTAATGTTTGAATTTATCATTAAGGATTTATCTTGCCCACATCTTTATCTTTACCACCCTAGCCAACTTCAAAGCTGTACTATTCTTAAAATTGTCATGGGAAGACAATTTAACAACTTCCCCTGGTGTTATAGGAAATGTCATTTATATCAGAATACTCTCTTCATGTCTAAACGAAATTATTTAGCTGTACTTCAAGACAACTATTTCTAGTTCTCTTTCTCCCACCCCAATTCTCTGCAATTTCCTGAAGAGTTGGTATATTATCTTCCTTCCTCCTTTAATTTTAGTTTATTTTAAACAAAGATGTCATAAAATGCAGTATCTTAAGCCAAAGGTTGTTTTGTTTTTTTAATAGGGAAAATGCCAAACATTGTGGAATGTCATTAAAAGACAATTTTCATGTGAATGTCATTCTAGTATGAGTTAAATCAAATGACAGCCAATTTTATTCTCTGATTACAAATATATGTGCAATTAATTTGATCTGTGGAAAAATCTTTTCCCACTTTAATTTTTTTCCTCTTAATTTTTGCATTCTCATTTTCACTTTCTCCCTAACTTATATTTCTTCATAACATATAAGTTGTTGCAGAAGACCAAAGAAAACCAAAGATGCTTCTGAGAAAAAGGAGGGACACTATTTAATACACCAGTGGACTCAAGGAACAGTCTTCCAAATCTGAGTGAAGGAACATGCATGCAGCTTTCCTTTATATCTCCCTCCTGTGGTCTTTGTCCCGCAAACATGGATTATGCTTCTGGTCCTTTTTGCAGGCCTTGCAAAAAGACCCCTAGGTATTGGGGATCTACAAGGCCATATTTGATGGTCTGGCATGGCGCCGGCATTAATAACCCTCTCTTCAAGACAGTGCACTGTTCACAGTAAAAGGTTCTGCAAGACCAGTATCTGGGAAGGAGAGAGGGACTTAATTATAGGTTATCAGGAATGTACACTGAGCTTGCTGGCATGGATTTGGATCACTAGCCCCAAATATCAGGGTTACATTGGAATTAACCCTTTTTAGCCTTCTCAATGTGTTAGTCAGTTTGAGGAACTGATCTCTTTAGCCCTCTTGAGGCATTTGCATTAATAGAAAATATTTTACCCAGACCTATTTTATTAAGACACAGTGTGTGTGTGTGTGTGTGTGTGTGTGTGTGTGTGTGTGTGTGTAAGTATTCAACAGACATATACAATTATTTTTGAATGAATGTGAAATTGCACTAATATTATTTAGTATATCTATATTTTTTTTCTGGTAGAAGCATCATTACAGAATAATAAAAATGCATTGTGTCTGATGGTGGCTCAATTGGGTGATCCTTGATCTATGAACCAGGAGGTTAGGGTTTGTTTCCCTGTCAAGGCAGATGCCTGAATTACAGGCTTGGTCCCTAGTAGGGGGTGTGCAAGGGGCAGCCCATCAATGATTTTCTCTCATCATCTATCTCTCTCTTCCTCTCCCTTTCTCTCTAAAATCAATAGAAATACATTTAAACACACACACACACACACACACACACACACACACACACACACACACACACACAATATTGCAATGAGAATAAAGAAATTTGGTTCCACAACTGAATTATCATGTGATCTGACTGAATTGATGTTCTTTACAGATCTAAATTTCTGTATCAGTAAAATAAAGTTATTTGAATTTACATAGTTCCCAAAATGTCTCTTTTTTTCTGATATTCTCAGAGGCTTGAGCTGATTTTTTTGTCCTCGACTACTACATGAGAATAGCTGCAAGTGAAAATTATTCTTGCCCATTAAGATTATCATATGATAGTCCTAAGTGCTGTAATGTATTACTTTTTTGTTGTTGTTGTTCTGGAGATAAAATGCGAACTCCAAAATGGATAAATATAAAGCAATTTTTTTTTCCAACTGAAATGTATTGTGAATGAACCATGTGATAATCGATGTGACTCCTTGTTTTGGAAGATATAGGCCATATCACATAGATTCTTGCTTAAATAATGTTATCACTTGGTAAGTATAAAAAAACAACACAATTATACAGTAACTGCTATTAGAAAGCTTTGAATGTCCTTAGTAATGGAGAAAAGAGAATTAAGAAGAGGGGTCCAGGCAAGTGCCAAAATCCTACCAGCCCTGATCTCAGATGGAGGTGATGCAATTAAATGAACTGAATATGTTTCATGTGAATTAAAATAAACAGGAATCAAGTGAATTGAACAGATTTAGGAGAAATCCATGAAGAAAAAAAAAAACCTGTATCCATGGCTCTTTCAATTTTTGAGAACATATCATACTTGGATCTCTTTAGTGACATGTGGTTAATATTCCCCTTAACATAGTGACTATAAAACTTTCATTAATTTCTTGGACTTTGTCAATTATATTAGATTGAAGCAGAATTGTAAGTCCTGTGGAACTCTATGCATAATTTTGGAAACAAGGTGCAGAAAGAGTCTCTCTGAGCTGTTGGAAACAAAGGATGTCTTTCTTCTCTTCTAATTCTGTTAAGGTTGCCTTTTCTCCTTTAAAACTATAAGAAATATTCTGAATATTAATGTGACAAAATCAGACACAATCCCCAAATACCTATTTGCTTAATGATAAATACCTAGTTCTCATCTTTAAAGAGATTTAGACTATTCAGTTTGTCCTGAAGCCTTGGGGCAGTCAGGAAAGTTAGGCACAGTATTTTAATGCTCATCCCTCCTCCATCGCTGCTAGCTATCATTAATCCCTAAAGCCTAGAAAGGCATAAATTCTCCTACAAAGGAAGCCCACAGGTCGTTTTTATTTGGAGCACTTTTTTTTTTTTATGTGCACCACAATATATTCCGTTATGTATTACCTCGTCTGAATGCAAAACTGTTTTATATGCAGATTTAAGGTAATGAGCACTCAAGTTTAAAAAATGGCTCTGGTATCCTGTAGCTTCTCAATAATAATATACTCTTACATTCCAACAGAGAAGGATAGATTATGGGTTTTTCAATTTGCATCAGGCATATTAATTGCAGAGTAGGACTTCCACATAAAATACCAATGTACTGGAACAAACTGTTAATGTACCAGAATATGAACATTTACGTTCATTTCTGAAACTCTAAAAGGGATCATCTTTTTTCTTTCTTTTTTTTTCTTTTTTTTTGTTTGTTTTGTTTTGATTTTTATTTTGTCTCTATACCTCTGGAGATGGTACTGTTTTTCAGTCAATTAATGAGAACTAATCCCTAATTAGATTAAGTGCAGTAGGGCTTTCCCAGCATTCTTCTGGAGAAAAATACAAATCATTAAGAAAAGAGAATAATTCAGAGGCCCTGGATGAAACTTATTTCAGAGTTCTTTTAAGAAACATGACATGGAAGATCAACTTTATGTTGTAGTTGGAGGCAAAGAAGCACACTCAACTTTTACTTGCATTATATTTCTCAACTGTGAAAAGAATACCTATAGTAAAACTGTAATTGGAAGTTGTATAAGTAATTTTCAACTGACGTTTTGCACTGTAGGTTTAATTGTAAAGAACTTTATTTCATGGAAGTACATGAATTATGTGTCCTCTTGTAAACATAAAATTGCAAATGTCTATTTTTTAAAAAGGAATGGAATAAACAAATGAACTAAAGCTTTGTGTTTTATCTTTTCTTAAATGGTTTGATAATATAAATTATAAATACAGATTGGTTGGACTATAATACCTATGTAACATTTAAAAATATGTTCTCTGTATTTGGTAATGTGAATCTCTTTCTATGTTGAAAAAATAAAGCAGTAGGAAGCATTACAGTTTGAGATTTCCATACACAGACTACAGTACATTCTTTTCCTGAAGCTTATACATAATATGCAAAGTCTAAGTAATTGATGAATATTCATTGAATAATTCTCATCTACTGTATCCTAAATTGTCACTTCTTTCACACTGATATTTTATTCAACATTCATTTTGATACTTAATGAAATTTGTGATTTTATTATTCACAAACAACAGTAAAATGGGAACCCGCTTTTCAAAACCATTCTGAAAAAGACAATATTTGAGTTTGGATGCCACAGCTGTAAGCAAAGAATTATTCCACTAGGGAAGAGAAGAAATACCACCCACATAATCTGAAAGGAGACTTGATTCATTTTGTGTCTGCAGCAATCCTTGCAATGTTACAAACTGAAATGAATTTCCTTTTCAATCTTCAGGTGAAAAAAAAGTAGTGAGAATACACTGCTTTTTCTATCAATGTAAATTTCTTTTTCTTGCCTCTTAAAAAACTGTGTGTTTTGTGTGTGTGTGTGTGTGTGTGTGTGTGTGTGTGTGTGTGTTTTATTTTACAATGGTAGGTTTGACCTGTAATACTAGTAGAAGGCTAAGTGTGGTGGGGTTCAAAAATGAAGGCAAGATAGACTTTTCTCAGGATTAAAACACAACCTAATCTACCATAAAGTAATTTTGATACTGTTTTAAAGACATGGCCCTGGGCAACATGAATGTTCCATTGCTGCAGCATGCTGGCTGAGAAAACAGGCTTAGATATATGTTCAGTGAAGAGTCCAAACTGAATCACTAGCATTATAAACTGTATCTGCTGGGTGGGAAACATTCTGAAAAATGCTGAAAGTGTGTTGTTCTCATTTTGTATTATATATAATATGTTTTAAACTAAGGAGTTTTTTTTTTTCCCCCCAGCAAGAAATCAAAGTGTTGCGATTGTTTTATTCTTTCAACTAAAAGAAGGGCAAGGGCCAGTCTTTCAACTGAACAACCTTTGTTTCCAGATGTGTGTTTTTTCTCTTTCATTGGGATGCTACATAACACACAATGCTTCCTGTTCTTTGTGCCTTTTTATATTGCGTACATAGATGGAAAGTAGGTTCAAGTACCTCATTCAAAAATCTTTTACTTAATTCTGTCAATTGAAAAGATATCACCTTTTCAGAATTTTTTTTGTAAACATCACTAACACAGTTTAAAGTTTCTGAAATATATCATAAATCTTAACTTGATACGTATAGCAACTTCATTTTTATGAAGGTTTACTATTTAATAAAAATTTGGGATCATAAAGAATATTTTTAAAGATAGTAATTAAATACACCTGCCTCTCCTCTCGACACATCTACCTCCTATGTCCCTGGACACAAATCAAATGGAAATTAATCTCAGGTTCCAAGTGATGTTAATGGAATTTAGGAATCTTATGATGTCCTTAAATTCCTTTGAAACATCATTTGACAATACAAGTACAATTCCAGCATAGCTGTTGATTTTCAGTTGTAGTTTTGATATTTTTAATTCTTGTGGGAGAGGGATTTAATCTCTCAGACTTCGTTGGTAAATTACATTGATGAATGCATTCTGACAGGAAGCTTTGCTGAAATGAAAAGGACTCCTGTGTAAGGGTGGGAATAACTATTCTAAGAGCTTTTTCATGGTGCGCGTTGCCAGGGAAACCACTGCTTTGTCTGTACGTGTTTGGAATGGCTGCCTCATTAGAACTCAGGCTCCCAGACCCTGCGTTGTTGAGGAAATGAAAGGGATGAACCCATTTTTGTTGATTAACTCCACATTAAGAAAAAATAGTAGATTTAAAAGGCAGGTTTCTAAAAGCTAAACCTATAAAATGATGGAGAAACTCTAAAAATAATATGGATTAGGCATTTTCGGTCACTTGTGACAGGAAGAATATTTTAATCTTTTTCTTTCCCTGTGCCTATTTACATATTTAGGGAAAGATATGAAAATGTAATATTACACAGTATAAGTACCACCAAATAAACATTGGATGTGATAGATCCTAACATTTGCACAAATACACACATATTTCTTTTATTAACAATTTACTTTTCCTCAGTGACAGTGGCCTATGTCACTGCTACAACATTATCAGAGCAGACTGAATTGAGTGATTCAGGGCATAAAAAAGTATTGCAAACTTATGTCAAAACCTCATGTTAGGGAAGTTTCCATTTCTGTTGGAAGAACAAAGAAGTGGCATACTCAGAAATTATATGAGCCAAATATTAACAACAAAGAGAGCAATACAACTTTTATTATTGCTGTAAACTTAAAAAAAATAGTAAGCAGGCATAAAACCATCTCAAGTTAAGGAAGCTCCGAACAATTCACAATGTAATACTATGTGTTCCTATTTTTACTATGAGTCAAATTGCCTTTGGCAATTCATTGGCATTTAACATTTCTCTTCTTGACTCATGACAAAGAGATGAAGTAGCAGGTTTATAAGCTCTATTCTTTCATGAACAGTTTCTATATAAGTATACTTTTTCTGTCATTCTATATAAGTATTAGAGGCCCAGTGTCCAAAATTCATGCTCTTGGTGGGGGGATCCCTCAGCCTGGCCTGCACCTTATCACAGTCTAAGAACCCTCAGGATATGTCCGACTGACGGTTTAGGCCTAAGCCATCAGTGGGACATCCTTAGTATTGCTGCAGAGGTGGAAGAGGCTCCCACCACCGCCACTGCACTCACCAGCATCAGCCCATCTTCTGGCTAAGCGGTGCTTCCCCTGTGGGAGTTCACTGACCACCGGGGGAAGTTCTGCAATATGTCTGCCCCCGATGGTCAGTGCATGTCCCAGTGACCAGTCCTTCTGCTGGTCATGCTGACGTTCAGTTGATTTGCATATTAGCCTTTTATGATATAGGACTAGAGGCCTGATGCACAAAATTCTTACAAAGATAGGCCTTTGCAGCCCCTGCCGGTTTGCAGCACCTGCTGCCTTTCAGCCCCAGCTGCCAGGGTCCTCGCAGCCCTCACTGCCTGCACCCCACCCACACCTGCCTTGGCCTGGCTCTGCCTGTGTCTGCTGCCACACACCCCTGGTCCCCTAGTTCTGGGGAGCCTCCTGATCGATCACCCCACAGAGGATAGCATGAGCTTCCCTCTTTGAGGTGATCACAGAGCCCTCTCTATCGGTCTCCCCCCCGGCCTGTGGCCTGGGCCTTCCTCTGAGGGGCAATCATGGGACAATGGCAGACCCCCCAACCAATCACATCGCACTGGCCTTGGCTGGCCTGGCAACACTGCAAGTCATAGTGTGTAGTCCAGAAGGTCATCTGGATGGTCATTCTGCTGTTCAATCATTAGGCAGATTTGAATATTTTGCTTTTATTATTATAGATACTCAAGGTATCAGAACCTTAAATATGATTGTCTAATGATTATTATGAAGGGGAAAATGTGTACAAAATCTAAAGAAAAAATTACCATAGAAGGTTGTTTTAAATCAATGTTATTCAAATAGGGTGGGTATAATCAAATTGACAACATTGGTGCTTTTTTGTAACTTAAAGCATGTAAAAATGATAATCTGGACTTTGAAAGCCTAGTTTTGATTGGTAATAAAAAAAACGTGTTTTTTTTTATAAGTTAAGCTTAAATTGGCTATTAGACATTCAAGAGGAGAGGTTATTAAGGAATCATTTACAAAGTTAGAATGCACAAAATTTGGATTTTAATTGACTGTGGAATAAGAAGAAAGTGAAGGTAAATTTGGGTTTTATCATGACTCCCAAGCCCGAATAAATAAAAGTTATTAACTTTATATTATTCATTAAGATTGGAATAACTTGAGCAATATCTACCAATATTGGTTACACATGAGCATCATCTGAGAGCTTTAAAAAAAATAATGTCTGAAACTCAATCTCAGATATTTGTATTATAAGGAGTTGGGTCTAGAATGGTATTTAAAAATTGCTTCTGGTGAGGTGACTCAGTTGGTTGGAATGTCATCCCATACATCAAAACACCAAAAGGTTGTGATTTAGATTCCTGCTCAGGGCACATACCTAGATTGCAGGTTTAATCCCTGCTCAAAATGTATATGGGAAGCAACCAATCAATGTTGATGTTTTTTTTGTTGTTGTTTTTCTCTCTCTCCCCCTCTTAAATCAATAAAAACATATACTTGGGTAAGGATTAAAAAACTAAATTGCTCCCCTGGTAATTCTACTACTGTGAAGCTAGATTTGAAAACCTTGGTGCTAGAACTCATTATGATGTTTTTTTTTTAAACTTCCTCGGTATTAGAGGCACATGGAACATGTTAAGAATCCCACTACACAGGCAGTGTCCCAGATTACTTAAATCGACTTCTGTGAAAGTGAGCTCTGAATTTTAAATTTCCCCAATTGATCCCCATAGGATCCCAAGAAGAGCCTCATGACACAAGAAGAAAAGTAGTTTAGGTGAACAATGTGGTGTTAGAAACATTGTATTTGAATGGGATGAGCTGGAAGTACTTAGACACTTAAAAATAAATCTGAAGGTAGAGAGCTCAAGTCTAGGTTTAAAATGTGAACTATGGAAACATATTTATAATAATAGAGCACAAATGGGGAGGAAGGAGTCATTAGGGTCCCTATTAAAAAAAAAAAAAGATGCCCAGCTGGTGTAGTTTAGTGGTTGAATGTTAACCTATGTACCAGGAGGCCATGTTTTGTTTCCCAGTCTGAGAACATGACCACATGACTGGGTTGCAGGCTCAATCCCCAGTACAGTGAGTGCAAGAGGCAGTCAATCAATGATTACCTCTTATCATTGAGGTTTCTATCTCTTTCTCCCTCTCCCTCTCCTTTTCTGCCTGAAATAAATAAAAATATATTGAAGGAAGGAAGGAAGGAAGGAAGGAAAGAAGGGAGGGAGGGAGGGAGGGGCCAAGAGCAGAAGCTTGAGAAAGATTAGCCTTTGAAAGGAGAAAGAAGGGAAAAGAACCAGAAATGAAAACAGAAAATCAAAGGAAGGGATTTGAAAGTTGAGACATTAGGAACCAAGGTTATCATATTTTATCATCTTTCTCTCTCCCAATTTCACCCATTTTCCTTCTCTCTACCTTCCTCTCTTTATCTCTCTCTCATTGGGAATTTACTGCTTCTCCCCCTTCTAAATTTTGCTTTTACCATGTTGCTAAGCATAACTGAAAATTTTCAAATTATTTCATTTAAATTTGTTAATTTACTCTCACACTTCACATTATAAGATTATTCTCTTGGTTTGTAGTGTGCAGAGCCACTCTGGGCATTACTTCATCCACAACTATTTCAAAATTGAAATTTCAATATTTCATATATTCAAATGATTATCTTTTCTAAGCAAGTCCATGCCAGTATTCTCAATGCTTAAATTCCATGTCTTACATTTTCCCTGGTAATATAAGTTTCCAGTCTCTTTTTCTCTTCCTATATCTTGATGTCAGAATTCTATTGAGGAAAATAACATATTTTTTTTGTAGATTGTGATGCTCTAAATCTCACCTGGTCAATATATGACAGACCAACTGAATTAGAAAATTATCATGGTTATTTTCCTTTCCCTTCTAAACCCTCATACCATTGTCACTACTGCTGCAGATGGTAAAAATAATTTTAGGGAAAATTGTGGCTATTAGTCAAATTCCCTACACTTTCTGCCTTAATCTCTTTATATAATAAATTAAAAAGAAAAACAATACAATTATAATTTTACACACTTTCACTTCTTTTTTCTCCAGTCAGCTGTTCACCCTTCTCTTCTTAGGAATCATTTCTCTGCCAGTAACTTTGATCTCTAGTTTCAGGTCTTCTATAACCTGAATCTTAATCTCAAGTATTTTCTACTTCTATCTAGACACTATTAGCTCTCATAATTCTGGTTATCATGTCTCTTATTTTCTTCTCTCAGTTTCTTCTCCTTCTATTTTCATGTCAAACTCCTGCAAAAAACAATCTATGTAATGATTTTCAAAACTGATTATATATTAGAATCACTTTAGGATTTGGGAAATCATATTGGCACACAATCTCCTACCCCAGAATTTCTGATTCAATTGGTCTAGAGCATTGGTCGGCAAACTCATTAGTCAACAGAGCCAAATATCAGCAGTATAACGACTGAAATTTCTTTTGAGAGCCAAATATTTTAAATGTAAACTTCTTCTAACGCACTTCTAAATAGACTAGCCCAGGCTGAAAACCAACTTCTGTGCATGGGCCATGAAGTTTCAATCACACTGCACATGCGCACCAGCACGGGGTATTTTGTGGAAGGAAGAGCCACACTCAAGGGGCCAAAGAGCCGCATATGGCTCGTGAGCCGCAGTTTGCTGACCACTGGTCTAGAGTAGTTGGTACCTTTATTCTGTGACTCCCCATGCAATTCCAATATATAGCCAGGTTTGAAAAAACCCTTCCTCATACTTCACATTTTCACCCCATCTACTTTCTACTTATTCACTTACCACGAAACTATTTTCTTAGAGGGAACAAATATACCTTAATTTCCAAGTCCAGTTAACTATTTTCAAGTATCACATTAAGTTTTCATATTGAACCTCTGTCAAAATTGACCGCTCTATTCTTTACACTGACTGCTGAAAAGAAAACTTGCTTATTACTTAACTTTTTGTTGATCTCAGTAAGGGTAACAAGAAAACAAAAATGGTTAGACAGAGTTCTTGTGTTTTACAAATATAAAGAATGACTTTTCTCTATGTTTGTTGTATGTGGTAATGCAGTACTCTTTTAAAGTGAAGCTTCACTTAACCAAACGAAATGCTTCTTTGTTTAGCAAGTTTAGAGTAATGATGAAATGGTAAGAAAGAATATAAGTGTTGAAAAAAAATCACAACAGACCTGTAGGACTCCAAATTTAATAAACTATTTTAAAAGGAGTCTATAATTTACCTTGTTTTATTATTCAAAAGTACTGTCTTGCTTTCTGTTCAAAATATAACATTATGAATAAAATTAAAACATAGAAACATTGGCAGTTTTATCAGACATGGGTTTGAAGACAAAATTTAGAAATAGAAAAACTAAATGGAAAATGGAGGTCTATTTTATTACTCACAATATAAGGATGAGCTTTTGGATAAAGATCTTGAAAATAAAAGACAATAGGAAGAGATGAATGTGAAATAGGTTAAATTGATAAGTAAAGGAACTCAATAATATATTAAACTTTATAGTGAAGAATAAAATGAAAAAGATTATTTAAAATATTTGACAATGGAAATAATTGTATAGTGACATTATAGAATAGTTGGGAAAAATAACAAAAAAAGGCAATGATTTAAGGAGGAAGAAATCATTTCCAGTTAAGACAAAATTTTGAACTTAATGATTGGCTATTTACATTAAAAGTCACTGCACTGACCCTGGCCAGGTGGCTCTTTTGGTTGGAATGTCATCCCATATAACAGAAGGTTATTAGTTTGATTCCTAGTCAGAGCATATACTTAGGTTGCGGGTTCAATCCCTCATTGGGGAGCATCTGAGAAGCAACCAACAGATATTTATCACACTGATGTTTCTCTGTCTAAAAATCAATAAAAACATATCTTCGGGTGAGGATTAAAAAAAAAAAAAAGCAGTGCACTTTATAATGTGGCACTGAACTATATGGGAAATGCCTGGACTGGTTTCAGTGTTATTCCTATAGACATACTGACTTGGGCATTAAAATTGTAAGAACAGGTGAGATTTCTAAAAGGGTAATCTATTATATAAAAAGCCCATGGTTATCACGCCATCACATCATAATGACCAATCAGCAGGGGGCATGCGGATGGGTGGAGCTCTGTGTGTGGTGAAGCTCATGTGGGTAGGCAGGGACTGGACTCTGGAGTGCTTGACTGGAGGCCCTGGTGGATTTCTGGGTCCCCTGGCACATCAGGCAGGTTTCTGGGTCCTGCTGGGGTGACAGCCGTGGAACTTTTTCTGGGCCCCGACAAGCAAAGCTGTCTCTGGTGCATTTTGCTGGGCTCCTAGTTACAAATGATAATAGAGAGCCAAAGAACTTTGAGAAACTCTAGTATTAAAGGATAAGCAGTACGGTGTAATGAGAACATAGTCTCTGAACACAAACTCAATTGTGTTTATGCTATAGTTTCAGCATCTACTAATTATGTGATCTAAGTCTTTCCCTTTAACTAGTCAGCATCATTTTATCCATCTACAAAATGAGGATATTATCTTTCTACAGGAGAATGTGAATTTCTCTTTCTCTCTCTCTCTCTCTCTCTCTCTCTCTCTCTCTCTCTCTCTCTCTCTCTGTGTGTGTGTGTGTGTGTGTGTGTGTGTGTGTGTGTGTTTGGATAGAGGCAGATAATATAAATTATTATTTAACGAGTATTTCTGTTTCATAGAAGATTCTAAATATAAACTAAATAAAAAGTCAGTGTGAGGAGTTAGAGGTGTATGAAAAATACAGTATTTTAGAAACCAAGGAAAGAAAGTTTTAATGATAGTGGATAGTTTGGCAAATTAATAAGAAAAAACAATTTATACAAAGGGAATGAATAAATCTATTCAGTATAATGATAACATATGTCTACTCATGTCTGTTAATGTGTTATTTCTCAAAATTGAAACATGAAGTACCCAATATGTATATTATCTTATTCACTTTATTAATATGTGAAAATGGAAACAAATTCTTCAGGTTTTATTTAAAATTAAAACTTTGGAAAAATTATGTATGTGTGGGATAAACATAAAATAATGCCAAATAATCTACCAGTGAATGTGTGGCTTTCTCTGACTGTGCATACCACAGTTTTCCTCAGCAGCAACTGCTTTTGGTTTCTTGTATTAATTTCTCACATTTCCATGTGCATGTACGAGCATATCTGAATATAGTCATTATCCTTTTTTAAATGGACAGTATGTGTGTGTATATATGTGAGTTTTCACCACTCTGTCCATTCTCTCTTTTTTATTCTTCTCCCTCCCTTCATTTTTCCACAAATCTGGAAATCAATCCCAAAAGTTGGCATACATATTTTCTCATCCTCTTCATTTCCTCTTCTCCCCTCCCTTCTTCAAATTGCCTAATATTTTATTCCATAGTATGTTACGTTTTATTTAGTTTATTTCTTATTGATAGAAACTTATGGTCCATTTGTATTGAATCTTAGTATTACCATAAATTTTTCACATTCTAACTGTAACTTAAAAAAAAGAAAAGATGAGTTTGTTTTTTTTCTGCTTGTGCCATAAGCTTAAAGCTAAACAGATTCTAGAACATCAGGGCATTTATTATGCTGAATTCCAGAAAGTAAACAATTTTTAAGAAATTAGTACATATTAAAACTTCCAAATTCACCAAAACAGAGTTGCATTGAGAGACATTAAAATCTTTCTAAAGGGGATTGGTAGTGAAAAACCTAATAGCTCACAAATTATAATTGTGTCATCAGCAACGTAAGACATTTTGAATGACCAAATCTATATGCAGAGTGGATTTGCTTCTCTAGTAACATAGGAAGGCAGTATAATATTCAGTATAATATGTAAAGCCAATGAAGACTACATAAGATAGGTGGTCTGGCTTTTTATTTTAAGTTACAGTCCATGTGCAAAAAATAAATACAGAGCTTTAAGTTAAGAGAGCATAGGTACATGCAATATTAAGAACGGTCTGGACCACATCAAAATTTCAACAAAACTTCGGAACAATCATCATTCAGAGCCATTTGAAATGTAACTGAACAGAAGTCCTGTAACTAAGCATATGAAGAAGGACACATATAAAGACTGGTAGGCCCTGGTCGATATACTGGTATAGCTGTCATTTTCCCAGGCACCAAAAGATGCTGGTTTGATTCCTGGTAAGCACATATGCCTGTGTTGCAGCTAAATCCCCAGTAGGGGGCATGTGGGAGGCAGCTGATAGATGTTTCTCTATTATCACTGTTTCTCTCTCCCTCTTCCTTCTCTGTCTAAAATAAATAAAAACATGTTTTGTTTTGTTTTATTTTGTTTTGTTTTGTTTTTAAAGACTGGTAGGAGGGTCAGAAGCTCTGGACTGGCTAGTCCCATACTCATGTATAGTGGTCAAAACTTGGGTAAGATACTTTGGCTGCAGATGTTCCCCCTGAAAATCCACAGGTTCTAGCCCCAAACCAGGACTGTCAGGCTGGGTTCCAGTGCTGGGGAAAAAAAGTCTTTATAATTTTGGACAGTAAAAACCAGTGAAGACTATGGCTGAATGAGATGGAGGATGCTAGAGTCCCAGGCATTCTTCCTATAGGGCCCTGACAGACTTATTCAGGCTCACTTGCTGTGTGCTCCAGCTCTGGGGCAGCAGATCAAAAGGTTCAATTGAATTGACTGGTTTCAAAATGAGGGCTGAAAGGTAGCTTTCTCCAAGACAGACACACTGGCAGAAGGTCTGTTCCTTTGCTTAGCACTCCCCCAGAGAACTGAAAGGTAGGTGACATGTTGTAATCTCCTTCCATCTGGATAACATCATTTGTCCTACCCTGGTGATTCCCTGACACCCTGCCCCACCAAACTTTCTGGCCCATTCAAGCTGTTTCCAGTGGCTTTTACATATAAAAGCCCTCTCTTGGTTCATGATGTGGGCTTTCCTAACATTTCTCAAACAAGCAGCCTCTGGCCTCTGTGTGGACACATCTTTCAATATGTGTACCTAAATCCACACTTTTAGCAACCAGTCATGGTTCACAATAAGGCCTCTCCCAGGCACCTCCAAGTTCATCATATATAGCAACCATCTGCAGATCCCTTTGTAGATTATACCAGGTGAACTTAAGTAGAACACAGGCTGAAACTCAACCACCTCCATGGACGATACACTCCAGAGGCATAATTGGAAGGTTCTTGAGCACCACTGAAGTGAGTTTTGCTCTGTGGAATCAGATCCCACATACACATCTTCCACAGTGATCATGGCTAGTCCTTGCAGCTTAATGACCTGGGGATATATCCCTCCCATTGACATGTCAACATCAATAAATATCCAGATACACAGGAGGGTGAACACAGCTCATATGGTGGTATACCTGGAGTACCTACCTCAGGAGACTGGGGAGGCTGTGCCATTGGACCCTACAGGAAACTTATGACATAAGGCCACTCTCTCAAATCAGGGGGTTGTAGCAGTTTTATCTAATAGAGACAAACACAGAGAGGCAGCAAAAATAAATAGAAAAATAAACCTGTCTCAAATAAAAGAATAAAATAAAACTCCAGAAAAAGGACTAAATAACATGGAGACCAACAATTGACCTCAAGCAGAGTTCAAATAACTAGTTGTAAGTATGCTCAATGAACTTAGGGGAAGAGTTGAGGAAGTTAGTGAGAACTTCAGCAAAAAGATAGGAAACATAAAAGCAGATCTAGAAAACATTAAAAAAAAGTTAGATATGAAAAATAGAATAACTGAAATGAAGAATTATTTACACAGAATCAACAGTATAGTAGAGGATGCTGATAAACAAATCAGTGATTTAGAGTATGAGGAAGCAAAAAACACCCAATCAGAACAGAAAAAAGAATTAAAAAAATATGAAGATAGTGTAGGAGCCTAAGGGGCAACTTCAGGTGTACCAACATTTGCATCATGGGGGAGCTGGAAGAAGAGAGGAAGCAAGACCTCAAAAAACTAAAAATGGATCTCCCATTTGACCCAACAATCCAACTCTTAGGAATTTATCCTAAGAAATTACAAGCACCAATCAGAAAGGATTTATGCACCCCTGTGTTCATAACAGCACAATTTACAATAGCTACAATTTGGAAACAGCAGATGAGTGGATCAGAAAACTGTGGTACATCTACACAGTGGAATTCTATGCTGCCATTAAAAATAAGGAACTCTTACCATTTGCAGCAACCTGGATGGAACTGGAGTGCCTTATGCTTAGTGAAATAAGCCAGTCTATGAGGGAGAAGCACCAATTGATCTCACTCACTTGTGGATAATAAAGAACATTGTGAACTGATGAACAAAAGGATAGATACAGAAGAAGTAAAGCATCAAACAGACTGTCAAATTATAGCAGTAAGATTAAGGAGAGGTGGGGTAGATAAGAGATCAATCAAAGGAATTGTATCTATGCATATAAGCATAACCAATGAACATAGACACTGGGGGGTTGGGGTATGCCTGGGAGGGAAGGGGTGCAATGGGGAAATATGTATACATGTAACACAATAAAAATAAAAAAATAAAAATAAAATGAAAGTTTATTAGAAACAATAATGACAAAACACTTCCCTAACCTAATGAAGGAAATAAACATGCAACTTCAGGAAGTACAGAGAATTCAAAATAAGATGAATCCAAAGAGGTTCACACCAGAAAACATCATAATTAAAATGCCAATGATTAAAGACAAAGAGAGAATCATAAAAGTGGCAATAGAAAAACCATTAGTTACTTACAAGGGAGCTACCATAAGATAGTCAGCTGATTTCTCAATAGAAACTGCAGGGCAGGAAGGATTGGAATGAAATATTTATATTGTTGAAAAGCAAGAACTCCACAACCAAGATTTCTTTACTCAGTAAAACTATCATTTAGAATCAAAGGACATATAAAGATCTTCAGAACAAGAATAACTTAAAAGAATTCATCATTATCAAATTAGTATTACAAAAAAATATTCAAGTATCATCTATAAGAAGAAAAAGAAATAGAAAAATATTAATAGTAAGATGACAATAAATATATATCTAACAATAGTTATTTAAATGCAAATGGATTAAATCTTCCAATCAAAATATATACAGTGACTGAATTGATAATAAAACAAAATCCTTATATATGCTGTCTACTAGAAATTCACTTCAGATTGAAAGATATATAGATTAGAAAGAGATGGAAAAGGATATTCCATGAAAGTGGAAATAAAATTTTTAAAAAACTGAAGTAGAAATACTTATACCAGACAAATTATACTTTAAAACAAAGGATATAAAAAGAGACAAAGCAATTTCATTTCTGCATATTTATCCAAAGAAACCCAAAACACTAACTCAAAAAGAAATATACATTCATATGTTCATTACAGCATTATTTACAATAACCAAGATATGGAAGCAATCTTAAGTGTCCACCAATAAATAAGTGGATAAAGAATTGGTATATATATATATATTATGGACTATGATTCAGCCATAAAAAACAATGAAATCTAACCACGGGCAACAACATGGATGGGTCTACAGTATATTGTGCCAAGTGAAATAAGTCACACAGAGACAAATGCCATATGATTTTACTTATAAGTAAAATCCAAAAATTAAAATCTATATTATAAAAGGCCAGTGGCTGTAATGACCAAACGATCAGTCATAAGAGGTGCATTGATGGGTCTCACAGTGTTGCAGGTCTCACAATACAGCAGATTTCTGGGTTCAGCCAGCGAGGTGGGTCTGGGTCTCACAATTTCACTTACTGGGCCTCTAGTAAAGAAATAAGCAGAACAGAAACAGACTCATAGATACAGAAAACATTTTTTTTTGGTTGTTAATCCTCACCTGAAGATATTTTTCATTGATTTTTAGAGATTGTGAAAGGGAGGGGGAGAGATGTAGAGAAAAAAACATCTAAGTGGGAGAGACAGTAATTGGTTACCTTCTATAGGCACCTTGACTGGGATTGAGCCTGCAACTGAGGTACATGCCCTTGTCGAGAAACACTTTAGTACATGGGCCAATGCTCGATCAACTGAGCCAAACTGGTTAGGGTCAGACAAATTTTATTAAAATTTATTTTTTGTTTTTGAAAATATTGCAGATGTCCCCCATTTTCCTCTCTCTACCCTCCCCCACCTGGCTCCCACCCCACAACAGTCCTTCACTATACTATCATCTTTGTCCATGGGCTATGCATATTTTTTTTTTTGGTTAATCTCTTACCCCTTTACTCTGATATCTGTCTGTTCCATGATTCCATGTATCTAGACCTATTTTGTTAATCAGTTTATTTTGTTCATTAGATTCCACATGTAAGTGAGATAATGCAACATTTGTTTTCTCTTACTGGTTTATTTTGCTTGGCATAATAATCTCCAGGTCCTTCCATGCTGTTTCAAAGGATAGGAGATCCTCCTTTTTTTCATAGCTGCATAGTATTCTGTTTTATAAATGTTCCACAGCTTTTTTTTATCCACGTCTACTGATGAGCACTATGGTTGTTTTGACAGTTGCCAGAGGGGAGCAGTGTTGGAGAAATGTGTGAAAAAGGTGAAGGGATTAAGAGTAAAAAAATGGTAGTTTCAGAAGAGTCTTGGACATGTAAATTACAGCATAAGGAATATGGTTAATAGTATTGTAATTATTCCATATAGCCTCAGATGGTACTCATTTATCAAGGTCATTACTTCATAAGTTATATAAATGTCTAATTACAGGGTTATGCACCTGAAACTAATATAGTATTGTATATCACCTGTAATTTAAAAAAATAAAATAAATGCGAGGTTAGAATAAATTGGCACCAGGCTTATTAGAAATGTATAAGAAGTTTTTTTCCAGAAATATATGAGAAGTTTCCAAATAATCATAAGTGTGTTGAAGAGGTAGATTAAATAAACATCACTTAAACTCCTTTAATTGTGACCTATACTTCTGGGGATCTCAACTATGAGAAAAATAATTCCATGATCTTTTGTACTTTAAATTTGAGATATTCAGGATCACAGGGTTGGCAGAGAATGATTTGGATTTTCATATTTTATACATATAGCTGGCAAAATATTAATAATTACTTGATTGTAGTCTGATATTTCCACCTTTAGAAAAATAGAATTGGTTGTTACAAATGAGAATTAAGATGAATGAAGTTAAAGAGGAACTACAGCATAAAATTTCCTGCCAGAGACAAGTTATATTTGCATAGGTAGAAAGTCTTTTCAATTCTCAGTAAGCTGAAATTTATTTCTAATTGTCTTCATAGATTTGCATCATTCTGAAAATAGCCACTTCCTATGTCCTCATTTTCCATATAAAAATAATGTTTACTAGGAGTGAATTTCTTTCTGAAATGCAATTTCTGAATATATACAAGGTAAGGATTGTGTTTACTTTTTTTACTCAAATGGAGATTCGCTGAACTGAAATTGGACAGCTATATCATAGACTGAATCTCAGACCATAGATATTATAGAATTGTATCCCTTAAGCTTATATAATTTTATTATCCAATTAGGGGTCCAATGCATTAATTCATGCACCATGAAAAGAACTGTGGATTTTGAGGCTGCAGTGGGCACAGGGGTGGGTCTTGATCCATTCTCCATGCCCCTGCCTGGCCCCTCCCGCCACAGCCCCTAGGCCCCTGTCTGCTGGTAGACCCTCTCAGACCAGACCAGGTCACACCCACTGATGGTATGGAGCAACTGGGGCTGTTATCAGCAGCGGGTGCAAGTGGGGCCATTGCCAGCAGAGGGTGTGAGCAGTGGCTGCTGCCTTGATCACCTCTTAGGAGCAGGGGGAGGTGAAGAAGCCCTGAGGGGCGATTGGGGTTCACAGCCGCCACTTGCACCCACTGATTACGGCAAGTGATTGAGGCCTGTGCCAGGCACCAGCAGCAGGTGTGAGCGCCTGGTGCGGAGTGGCTAGGGGAAGAACTGTGACATGTGGGAGCAAATAATTTTCAGTAACCACCAGATGACAGCGACTGGCGGCACCTTTGTCTGGTACCCCAGCTTACCTGTTCTACCATCCCACCATGGCCTATGCCTGCCATGTTGCTCATGCGCTCCCCGCACCCTACCCTGGTTATCTGTGCATGTCATAGCAACCAATTGTTCAGTTGTCCAATTCTTTTGCTATTCAATGTATTTGCATATTAGCCTTTTATTATATAGGATGCCACTCCAGTAAGTGATATATCAGATAAGGCATATCAAAGACATATAACTTTTAAGTGATACATTCTATTTTTAAAAATCAGTCTTTATTGTTGAAAGTATTACAGATGTCCCAGTTTTTTTCCCATTTGAACCACCTTCCTCCTGCCATGACTTCACCTCACTGTTGTCTGTGTCCATGGGTTGTGCATATATATATATATATATATATATATATATATATATATATGGTTAAGATGCAAATAGATAGACCAAACAACCAGAAAAACCAAACAACCAGTTGCTATGACATGCACTGACCGCCAGGGGGCACATGCAGAACATGGTAGGCATTGGCAGCAGGTAACAGAGTGTGGGACATGGTGGGGATTGGGTGGAGTGGGATGGTGGAGCAGGTGAGAGGGGGTGCGAGAACACAGCAGGGTGCTGGTCAATGTCATTGGTGAAAGCCTCTGGTGGTTGCTAAAAACTCTTTGCTCCAACTCACCATGGTCCTGCCCACTGCTTGTACCTGCTGCCATTGTCAGCCCCACTCACACCTGTTGCTAGTACCCAGTGCCAGCCTTGATTTCTTGGCACCATCAGTATGTGCAAGCAGCAGCTGCTGGCTCCAATCACCCTTCAGGCCTTCTCCACCACCCCCTGCTCCTGAGGGGTGAACAAGGTAGCAGCTGCCATTGAAAACCACTGACAGCACTGGCTCCAATAAATTTGCACATCAGCAGGTGTGAGGAGGCCGATGCCATCAGCACATGGGAGTGGCAGCAGGGGGAATGGGGTCACCAGCAGACAGGGGGCCAGAGGCTGCAGCAGGAGGGGCTGTGCAGGGGCATGAAGAATGGGTCGAGATCTACCCTTGTGCCCACCACAGTCCCCCAGCTCACAGTTCCTTTCAAGGTGCATGAATTCTTACACTGAGCCCAGTATGTGTGTGTGTGTGTGTGTGTGTGTGTGTGTGTGTGTCTGTGTGTATGTGTGCTAATTAGACCAGACAGCTGAACAACCTTCTGGATGTCATTCTGGTTGTCCTTCCGGATGAAGCCACCATGGCAGGGACCGAGGCAGAGATCTTTCAGTGGCAACCAGGCAAGCAGATGTACAGTTAGGGGCAACCAGGCAGGCAGGTGTGCCGTTAGGGGAAATGAGGCAGGCAGAGTGGTTAGGGGCAATGAGGCAGGCAAGTGAGTGGTTAGGGGTGATCAGGCAAGCAAGTGAATGGTTAGGGGTGATTAGGCAGGCGGGTGAGCAGTGAGGGGCATCTGGCAGGTGGCAGAGTGGTTAGGGGCAATCAAGCAGGCAGGAATGCAAGGGGTTAGGAGCCAGCAGTCACAGATTGCAAGGGGAATGGCTGACTGCCAGTTTAGGCCTGATCCCACAGCAGGAATCCCTTCATGATCAGGCCTAAACTGGGAGTCAGACATCCCCCAAGGAGTCCCAGATTGTGACAGAGGAAACTCCCCACCCATGAATGCATTTCATGCACCAGGCCTCTAGTCTATATGTATAAAAGCCTAAGCAACTGACCATATGTCCACCTGACCAACCCACTGGATGGTACATATGACATGCACTGGGAATTTAAAAATAAATGTTGATTCACACATGCTTGATATATATAAAGCTCTTACTGGTGCCAATAACATACATGTGTTTCAATCTGTCATTGTTGATTGTGAATTTGGTTGTTTTTGTTGACATCCAAAAAGTGAAAGAAAGTGACGGCATTAACAGAATATATCTGAAGACCAACTATTGGTACAATGCACCTCTGAAGCCAAAAAAATATATTAAGAGTGTTTTCACTTTAATGTGGTATACAGGGAGATATTAGATTAAGTTTAATTGATTTATCAGTCATTGTTTTTATCAATGTTGTTTCTACATACTTTTTGTTATTTTTATATCATGTTTCTGTTGTTTTTATGTCACATCTTTGTTGTTATGTCATGTTGTTATTGTTTATTTATTCATCAGTGTATATATTATTTTCATATGTATTTTACTAATTTAATTTCATCTCTGACACTCTATTATAGAGTAAGGGCAAAAAACAATATTAAAATATTTCTTCTAATTAATTTCCTTTCAAAGAGCATGAATCCGTGCACCAGGCTATTAGTATATTTATAAGTTCTTTGATTAATTTCTCCCCACCCATTTGTGTGTTGTGTGTGTGTGTGTAGTAAGTGTCAATGTTGCATAGAAGCTATGATTGGATAGATAAATAAACAGAAAATCATACACATATACAATATGATTTTTAAATAATTAAAAATGTGATGGTGATTCCAGTAGAAAATAATATAAAGCTAATTTTATATCTTTATTTTAAAATTTTCATATTTGATAATTTCTACTCTTATGTTTGTTTTTGAGTTTCTAATAACTATAAGTAAATAACAGTTCTAGAATTTTTGTTTGCATAATAATATTTGAATGTCACCTAATTTATATATTTCTCAGTAGGGCTTATATTAAACTAATGTTTTTGTTTTTCAATGAGGAAAACATTATTAAGGATATCAAAATCTTTTCATTATTTGTAATATGAACACTTTTTAAACAACCTAAATATGTACTACATTGAGACAATAAGAATAGTTAAATGGTGATATATCCATAAAATACCCTACAAAGATTAAAAATAATAATATAGATCTATGTTTACTAACATGAAAGGGGTATCTTGATAAATTGTTTTTTTAATGAAAATCATTTTATTTGTATAAGTAAAATTTTGTACCAACATTATGCAACTGTAGCAGGTATATAATTCAGTAGTGCTATTATTTATGCATTATAGATATTTCTGCATAAAAATACATAGAGAAATAATATAAAGAGAAATAATGAGCATTTTACACTGTATATATGTTTATATTTATATAGAAAATGTTATTAAAGTAAATAAAATTATCAACAGTAGAAATCATTAACAGGTTGGATGTTAAAAAGGGTAGATAGAGGTGAGGTTAATTTTCCTTTTCATCTTGCTTTGCACAGCTTTTTATTGCTTGAAATTTCAATTTCAAAAAAAGTATATCCATAATATTTTTCTTAAAATATTCTAATATATAAAAACTTTGGGTCTATCACATCCACAACTACTAGAGACTCGACCTAACACCCAGGTTGTGAGCACAGAAAGCTCTGGTGGGTGGGGACCTGTGGCAGTGGAGATGGGATGGATAGGTGGGGCTGGCACTCACACTCACACCACACACATGCACAGACACACACACAGAGCCCACCAGCTCACAGCCTTCTCTCCCTTTCTTTCCCTCCCTCTCAGCTCAACCTCAGAGCATCTCTCAGAATGAGGAAACAAAGACTAGGCCTGGGAGGAAGGGCAGGCAGAGGGTGGAGTGGTACCCACTGTCCCAGCCCCTCCCAGCAGGGAAAGAGGAAGAGGAACACAGGGAGGCAGGGAGGTCTGGAGGGCTGCGGAGAAAAACAAAGGTAGACAGGGAGTGGGAGAGACTAGGATGGAGAGATGGAAACAAAACAGACTGGGTCTGAAGAGGCCTGGATGGACAGGATGGCCAGCAGAGGGTGGAGTGACCCCCACTCACCCTGCCCTCTTCTGGCCAGGAAAGAGGAAGAGGGACACAGAGAGGCAGGGAGGCTTAGAGGACAAAGAGAGACAGAGACTGGGAGAGATCGTACTGGCAGGACAGGGCAGTTGGGGCAAGATCAGGCTGGCAGGGGAGGACATTTAGGGATGATTAGGCAGGCAGAGACAGTTGGGGGCTATATCTGGCTGGCAGACAGAGAGGTTAGGGTTGGTCAGGCAGGCAGGCAGGCAGGTGAGCAGTTAGGAGGCAGCAGTCCCAGATTCTGAGAAGGATGTCCCTGATTGGAGAGGATGCAGTCTGGGCTGAGGGAATCTCCACCTGCCCCTGTGCATGAATTTCAAGCACTGTGAAATAGTAACTATAATAAGAAATTTAGTTTCTGAATTGTATGTCTGCTTGACTCACAGAAACACATATAAATTCCCTTTAATCAATTTCTATACTGAATTCACAAAAAATTCAGAAGCCCACCAATTAGAAAATCCAAAAAAATAGAAAGAACAAAAAGGGGTGTAGGGGAAAGTAAGAGAGAGTAAAGGAGGTATACATGGTGATGGAATAAAGCTCGACTTGGGGTAGTGAACACACAATTCAATGTATAAGTGATGTATTATAGAATTATATCCATTAAGCCTATACATTTTTTTAACTGATGTTACCTCAGTAAATTTAACTTCTTTGAAAGAAAAAAAAATCCAAAAATAAAAATAAAAAGAAGTAACCAAACAAAAGCTAAACCTTCTCTTAGGGATATTACCTTTTTGATTGACCTTGAAATGAGATGGTAAGATATTAAACTTCCCTCTCTCCTGAAAATGTGGGCTGAAACAAGGTCAGGCAATGCAGAATGACATTTCAATCAACAACAGATCATATATCTGATGGTTGCCCCTTGAAACTATAATGGGACTAAAAAATTCTTATTGCCTAGTGTGTGATGTCATGTCCATCATAATGTTGTAGTGCAATGAATAAAGCGTGTTTGTGGGAAACAAACCTGTGGTGCTACAAGTCATAGCAAAGTATAGCACATGCAATTATGTACAACATGTAATACTGATAGTACTAATAAACAACTATGTTACTGGTCTATGTGTTTACTAAACTATATTTTAATCATTCTAGAGTATACTGTTTCTATTTGTGAAAAAAAGAAAATGTATTCGAAAACAATATGCTATATTTTTGCAGCAGCATTCTCATGCATCTCATGTTCACATGTCTTTAACAGTATAATTTTCTCTGGTGTTTGATTTAATTTCATGTTATTTTGCTAGTCATGGCTCCTAAGAGTACAAAATCAATTGCTAACGTTGCCAGTAGGAAGCCACATCTTGTGAGTAACCTGGAAACAAAATTAAAATGATTAAGGACTTTGAAGGTGGAAAATTATTGATGGTTACTGCCCACCAGCCAGGCATGTTCCATTCCACCATAGCTACTATGATCCTGGAGAACAAGAACAAAGTGAAAGAAGCTGTAAATGGGACTTCTTCATAGGCAATGAGACTAAAATGAGAAGGGCCCATATCAGACATGAAGAAACCTCTAATTACCAGGATTGAAAACAAGACACAGTATTGTATCTCTCTCGGCACCATATTGATCACGGCAAAAGCAAAGGTTTATTTCATGTGAAAGAAATACCTGGACCCAACTATAATTTTGAATTTACTGCTAGTTCTGGGTGGTTTAAACCAATCAAGAATCATTATTCATTGCTTAATATGAAAATGCTAATGTGAAGGCAGCTGAGTAACTTTTGAAAACTCTAGATAAGCTAATTTTGGAGAAAAAAAAATTACTTGACAGAGCAAATATTTAATATGGATGAAAACTCCCTATTCTGGATACCTAAAAGAACTTCTTAATGTTGCAGGCTATAAATAAAAATATTTTGTGATCCAGTAGAGTAATAACCTCAGGGCCTTCAAGCATATCAATAAGCACACACTGCCAGTGCACTATAGAAGCAATAAGAAGTCATGGATGACACAGCTCCAGTCCCATGATACCCTCCTGAATTGCTGCACCAGTGAAATGGAGAAATACTAGAAAATAACATAACATTCAAGAGTTTGCTTATTGTTGATAATGTTCCCTGACACCCCCCTTTTAATATTGATCTTCAATCCAATAATCAAAGTAGTGTTTTCTTCTTTCAAGTACCATCTCTTTGATTCAACCAATGGACCAACGATTTATCATAGCTTTTAAGGACTATTCCCTGAGGGAGAACTTTGCCCAGCCTATTGCTGCATCTGAGGAAGACCCTGAGAAGAACTTCATGCAAATGGAAGGATTACAACATCTATGGCTCATCAAGAACCTAGTTTGGACTTAGGATGATGTTGCTAAAGAGTGTATAAATGATATCTGGAAGAAGACATTCAAGAAAACAACCAATGACATCAACAAATTTGCCAGGAAGAGAAGGTTGTACAAATCAACAAGGCTGTAGTTGAAATGGGAAATAACTTTACTAGGAAGTAGATGAGCATGCTTTTAAGCTTTTCTATCATGCCTGATTTTCACTCACTCTTCTCATTCTTCAGGGCTTACCTTGAACATTTATTCCCCTGTTTTTCCTCACACTGGATAGGAAGTCTGCAAGTGCAAAATGATATTTAAAAAAAAAGGAAATACCTCTACTTGGGAGAAGGACTGGCCTCTCTTTGATATAGTAGGTCAAATCCTGTGATAACAGCATTTTGTAAATGCAGTCTTCATGCATATTTTATCTTATAACATAGAAATTGAAACTTTGGGACCTGCTTTAGAACCACCACCTTGCTGATTCCATGCTCATTTTTTGTCATCTCGATGAACTATATTTTACACTTGGAAAACATACACCCCTTATGCTTCGATGATAAGAAATTGCCTCATGACATTTTTAACTACATTAAAGTACTGTAGTTTTATAATTTTTAGGGGAAATTCATTTAACAATGGAGTGAACAAAAATCTAACAAAGGATCAAGTTGTTATTCCTGAGGACATAATAACCTCTGCCAGCTGACCTTCAGTAATGGAAAGATATCTCAGTGGGAAAGGCTTTCATATCAACACTTTCCTAATAGAGAACTTTCACACATACAATCAGTGAGGTATGCATCTAGCTTTATATGAAGAGAAAAAATAACCTCAGAAAGCTATAGAACTAAGTAGTACTGTAGGTTTTTCAAAAGTTGAAGTAAAAATCATATAAGGAAAGCTAATCCCCTCAAAATTTTAGTCTAACCAATTTCCACAAGAATATTTGAAAAATATCTCACAAAATTAAATTCCACTAATTACATTTGCTAATTTCCCCTCTGCTATGCTCTTTTTTAATGTGAATGTTTCCTTTAGTACATTGTATAAAACTAGAGGTCTGAAAATTCATGCACTGGAGGGGGTTCCCAGAGCCTGGCCTGTCCCCTCTCACAGTCCAGGAGACTTTAGGGGCAAGAGGCAACCGGGTGATCAGGGGAGGGTGATGTCTCCCTCACACCTCTGCTGCTGCCAGCAACACAAGCCTTGACCGGCCCTGGTTACCTGTGCCTCGGGCAGCCATCATCCTCGGCACAGGCAAGCCTCTGGCTGCCCTGGGTAGCTGGGGGGTTGAGAGCTGGTAGGGCTATGTGCCTGCTGCCACCCTGGCTGGCCTGAAAGGACTGGGGGACTCTGACGGGGCTGAAGTAACTCAGTGCCGCCATCTTTGTGATGGTGTGATGGTCAATCTTAATATTCCCTTTTTATTAGATTGGATATCAGGTGTATGTAAATTACTGTTGAATTGCTTTGGAATATTCATCCAATATACATATATTAACACTAACATCAAAAACAGAAATAAAAATATTGACCTTTCTCCTGCTAGGTCTACCAATCTCTTATACCATATATTTGGTTTTATCTGACTATTTAAGTATATTTATATTACCTGAAGTTTTAAAACTTAATTTTAACCGGGCAACCAAATGAACAAATATCCCCCATCTTTTTAAATCTTTTTATTTTCCTATCTTTCTTTTATGAATTCAAGTTTTTATAAGTTGCTATAATGTGAAACCTCAAAAGATTTATCAGGGCAAAGACTAAAGATCCCTGTGATAGGATTGCTAAGCCAATGTATTCAAATGCATTTTCATGGCTAAATCTTTATTAAGCTAGTTTTGTGTTTACCTTTCCTTGCATGGACAAAAACTGTTACAGAATTTTTCCGAAAATAAGATCATCCAGATAAAAATGTTGAATATATCCCAAAACGCATAAGGCTCATAAAAAGTGAGGGCAGTGAGCATGCCAGCTAATCTAGTTCACTAGTTTCATAAAGGGCAATGGTGGCACTTTAGAGCCAGTACATCTATTCATTTTCATGGTAATAAAACCATTTCTGAAAGTGACTTTGTCCGAGTAAATGGCTCTGTGTTATAACATGATGTATCTCAAAGGTGAGTGTCATAGATCACCCAATAATGCGGCTATCTTATATCTTAATAAAAAGTCCTCTGTTCATTCAAGTATCTTTTTTCAAAATGAGTCTGTATTACCATGTTTCCCAAAATTAGCCCAATGTTTCACTGGAAAGAGGTTTAATATAAAGGCTATCATGGCCAACCAAGGGGAAAGGATGCAGGTAAAATAAATAGGTGTGTCTCTGTCTCATAAAGAAACAAACTGAAAGTGTGCATTTCAACAGCAAAGAAAAAAATGACATGCTATAAAAGTTAAAATTCTGATGTAAATATTATTGGTTAAGAGTAAAAATTAGGAAAGTAATATTTACATATATTCAAAGGATGTGACTTGTTCCTTTTAGGAGAAGTAGTTTTTAAAAAGCGTATTAAATTACAGTAACTTAAAAACTGTATTTATTTTGTTAATTATATAACCCTTTTTAAATTGAGTCACTGAAGTAAAAATTTTCATTTCAATGTATGTTTATAAAAGAATGCCTCATTGGAATCACAATGTTTACATATTTACATAAATATATTAAAATTCACTTCCCATTATTATTATCAAGACAGATATGTTTGCCTTTTCAAGAATATTTTATTGTAAATAAAAATTACCCATTCCTCCCAAAATAAATGAAAAGTAGTAAACAGCTATAAGGAAAAATCACAGAGATGAGAAAAAGTAAAATAAATATTCCTAGTTTTTGTATTAAATTTTTAATTCTGCTCTTACTGCTCATTCTAAATAATGGGAGCCCATCCATCTTCATTCTGAGTTCAGCATCATCCTGTGTTAGATTGGATTAAAAAAGGCAAGGGTAGAAAAAATATTTTCGGGCAAAAGAATGTTTCTGATTGGGCCATAGTTTTACTGCATAGTTTTTAATATATACTTTGTATTATCAATTGAAATACAGTGTTAATTAAGATCAGTATGGATGGGTGGTTCAGAATTATGGTTCTCCACGGGGGTTATGAATAGCCAGTCCTCTTTTACTGTCTAGCAGGCATAGAAGAACCCAACAGAAGACAGTTATTCACATTTCTCACAGAAGACAGTTATTCACATAAATTATCAAGGGCATAGACTAGAGGCCCCTATAGACTCACTCTGATAGGCTTTCACTGTCTAACAGTGATTTACATGAAAGAGTTAGAAACGACCTTTGTGGTGATTTGGTTCAAATGCTCAGACATTTCAAAGTTTTTTCTAATATAAATAACTAGAGGCCCAGTGTACCTTGAAAGGAACTATGGACTGTGAGGCTGTGGTGGGCAGAGAAACAAGTTTTGTCCCATCCTCTGTGCCTGCACCCAGCCCCTCCCCGTGCCTGCCACAGTCCCCGATCCCTTGTCTGCTGAAGCCCCATTTCCACCAACACTGCTCCCCTCACTAATGGTGCTGAACCTGCTTGCACCCACTGACAGTCCAGAGTGATTGGGGCTGGTGTTGGCTGTGGGTGTGAGCTGGGGCTGCTTCCCTGATCACCCCTTAGTAGCAGGGGGAGGTGAAAAATCCCTGAGGGGCAATCAGAACCAGCACCCACCACTCTCACCCACTGCTCGCAATTGCTGAGAACGCCGAGCAATAGGGATGGCACCAGGTACCAGCAGTGGGTGCAAACAGTAAATCCAGAGCCAGGTGGCAGCAGGTGTAAGTGTGGGGTGGGAACATGGTTCTTGGGAGCAAAGAATTTTCAGTAACCACCAGAGGCTGGTACTGATGACAGCAACTGGCTCCACAACTTGGTCTGGTGCCCCGCTCATAGCTCCACCATCCCATCACAGCTAACATCCACATTGTTCAACACTCTGTTGTCTGGTGCTGATGCCTACCATGTCCTGCGTGCACCCCCTTGTGGTCTGTGCACATCATAGCAACCGATTGTTCATTTGTTCTGCAGTTTGGTCTATTTGCATATTAGGGTTTTATATAGATGACTAGAGACCTGGAGCACAAAATTTGTGCAGGGGGGTGGAGGGGTTGTCCTTCAGCCCATCTTGCCCCCTCTCCAATCTGGGACCTCTTTAGGAAGCCCGACTGCCCATTTAGGCCCGATCCAGGTAGTCCTTCTCACAATCCAGGACTACTGGCTCTCAAATGCTCACCTACTTGCCTTCCTGATTGCCCCTAACCGTTTCTTGGTGCCAGTCTGATCATCCCCAACCACTCCCCTGCTAGCCTGATTGATGCTTAATTGCTTCCCTGCCAGCCTGTTTGGGCCTAACTGCCCTCCCCTGTGGGCCTGGTCACCCCCAACTTACCTCCTCTGCTGGCCTGGTCACCCCCAACTGCCCTCCCTGCAGGCTTAGTCCCTCCCAACTGCCCTTCCCTGCTGGCATGATCACCCACAACTGCCCTCCCTTGCAGGCCTAGTCCCTGCCAACTGCCCTCCCCTGCTGACCATCTTGTAGTGGCCATCTTTTGTCCATATGGGGGCAGGATCTTTTGACTACATGGGGGCAGTCATCTTGTGTGTTGGAGTGATGGTCAATCTACATATTGCTCTTTTATTAGATAGGATAGAAGTCTGCTGCATGGGTGGGGGCCAGCTGGTTTGCCCTGAAGGGTGTCCTGGATAAGGGTGGGTGTTCCCTTGGGGCGTGGGGTGGCCTGGGTGAGGGGCTTGTGATGGTTTGCAGGCCAGCCATGCCCCTCAGCGACCCAAATGGAGGCCCTGGTATCTGGAATTTATTTATCTTCTACAAGTGAAACTTTGTAGCCTGGAGCAGAGCCAAGCCTTCTGCTTACACAGCCATTGAAACTTTGTTACCTTAAGTAGAGGCCACAGTTTGTGGAAAGCTTGGCTTCCTCTATCACCAGGGACAACCCAAGCCGCCCTCCTGCTCTCTCTGTAGCTATGGCCATCTTGGTTGGGTTAATTTGCATATGTGTTCTGATTGGCTGGTGGGCGTGGCTGGTGGGTATGGTTTGTGGGTGTAGTGGAGGTATGGTCAATTTGCATGTTACTCTTTTATTAGATGTGATTCTTCATCAAATGACATCATTATATTCTCCAATTATATTCAGCATTGTAAGGTACCTAAAGTTTTATTGTTGAACAGCGCAAATACAGGATAATTTTAATACATACATTTCGTATTTTAAACATAGTTTCAGGTTTACCTTCTAAAGCAAAATCAAGGAATTTGATTCTATTTTGGACAAGTTAAGCAATCTTTCAGATAGCTGAAGACAAGTTTTGTGATTGTTCCTGGTAGCTACACTTTTGCTATGCCACTTACTTCTTTATCTTGCATTTCTTTAACATTGCCCTTTGAGATCGTATCCCAAAACAGGTAGGATAGACCAGGTTTTCTCAACCTCACTATTGACATGTCAGGCTCCAAACTACTTGTTATTGTAGAATGCCCTGTGTATTATAGAATGTTTAGCAGCAAGTCTGGCCTCTTCTGACACATTTGTGTCCACCAAACATTTCTCCAGATATTGCCAAATGTTCGTGACAGGGTAATCAAAAGAGATTTTTGTCCACATGCATGGGAAAAGAATTTCCACCATCAGGAAAATTCCCATGAGGTTGCTAATGGCCCAGACAGACACCATTTGTTGCCTCTTTCAATCATTTTTTTTCTTTTTTTAATATATTTTTATTGATTTCAGAAAAGAAGGCAGAGGGTGAGAGAGAGAGAAACATCAGTGATGAGAGAGAATCATTGATCAGTTGCTTCCTACATATCCCAGGGATCTGTAAATTCCTGGTTCATAGATCAACACTCAACCACTGAACATGCCAGACATGTTCAATCTATTAAGAAAAACTTTATTGTGTTTGTAGTGATACGAAAATGTTGAAAAATCATTGTCCAATCTCCTAGTCAGTTAGGAGAAGCTATTTGATCCAGCTGTGGCAAATGAAACAAAATAATATAGGACTGATAGTGTAATGTTATAATCACTTCTAAATAGTCAAGCAAATGATAGGAAAATATTAGACAAGATATAAGACGAACTTTAATGAAGAAAAAGAAAAACAGTAATAATACAATATCAATGTTAAATTATTCAAAATATATGGTAGAGTCATTATTTCTGAAAAATTCATGATTTTTTTTATCCATTACTTCACCAGTATATATAAGAGAACATACCATAAATCTAAGTTTTAATTTTCCTAAATTGGCTCTCCATTTCTTTGTCGTTAACTGTGTAAAGACCAGTACATTTTCAAGTGTCCACAGGGTCATTTTTTGTTTGTGTGTTTGGTTTATTTTTGTTAATCCCCAAGGACATTTTTTCCACTGATTTTTAGATCATGGAAGGAAGAAGGAGCAAGACATCAATTTGCAAAAAACACATTGATTGGGTGCCTCCCCCACCAACCCCCCACCAGGCTTGGGGATCTAAACTGGAGTAGATGCCTTTGACTGGGAACCAAACCCAAACCCTTTGGTGTGTAGGCCAATACTCTAACCACTGAGAAAAAACAGCCAGGACATCATTTTTGTTTTGTTTTGTTTCATAATACCTATGATCTTTTAATCCCAATGACCTTTGCTGAGAAACTAAATTGTTTTCCACAGAAAAACCACTAGGAAAAAGCTCTCTGCTAAAGAATCTCCATTACGCATGCAGATGTGCTCCTGTCTTGCTTGCACATATCTCTGGCTTACTGATTGCATTTTTCTCACTCTCATCAGCAAATTTGCTTCACTAGCACTAGACTGTGTCATTAGTTATGACTCATCAGTTGTGGCATAATCATATCAATTCCTGCCCAATGTCTTCTGTCCTCATTTAAATACAAATTTTTCTTCTATTGCCAAGCTATCAAATATGTTTTATTCACTGAGTTTTATAATAAAAGGTGAAATAGCACAGTCTGCACTCAGCAGCAAGATTAAACAAGCAGCATTTAAATTATTGTATGCATTTTTCTAATGTACTGCTTTACATTTGAAAAATTAAACATATATGTGGTTTGTGTTTATATATATTGTTAATAAATTGTTAATCATATAAGGCTTTTTTAACCATCATTTATCCATCTTGAAATTAATAGAGAATAAAAAGTTTCTGATGATTATTTTAATCAGTAAGGCATGAATACCAATCTATTAAAATAAGAAAACAAAAAAAAAAACTCTAGATTTTCAACCTGAAAATCCAATATACTCAATATTTAAATGGAATTTCTTTATTTGTAATGAAATATAATGAAAGTAAACACAAATTTTCAAAATTCTGTATAAAATCCTCTTTTAGCTTTATCCATTTAAGCACTACCATTTGGGTTTATTATTTTTAGTATCATTTCCTTGTATTTTAATTTTAGTGCTAAACTCCAAATGCTCAGGGCCTGTGGTATATACATAAATAATACTTCTTTATTGTGTGGCCTCAGTTACTACTCAAACCTGTAGTAGTGATGAAAATAAAAATAATTGCATACCACAATTTCCCAAAGAATTTTACCATATCATATAACTAAGATTTCCATTTGTTTAGTTTCTACTTAATGACAAATTGAAGATCAACTATAACCAATTTTAAAAGACAGAAATACAACTGATTTATAACACAGGTTGGTTACAATCCATATTAAAATTATCTCTCTATATAAAAGCCTAAGTGACCATTTGACCATTCAACTGATAGCCATGATATATACTGACCACTAGAGGGCAGACAATCAACACACAGGCATGGAAACATGGAACAGACTGATGAATCTCAGAGGGAAGGGGAGAGGGAGAGAAGAGATTAACCAAAAATCTTTTATGCATACTAGAGGCTCAGTGCATGGATTCATGCACCAGTGGGATCCCTTGGCCTGGCCTACAGAGATTGGCCTGAAACTGGCCCAGTGTATGGATTCATGCACCAGTAGGGTCCCTCAGCCTGGCCTGCAGGGATCAGGCCAAAACCAGCCCAGTGCACAGATTCATGCACTGGTGGGGTTCCTTGGCTTGGCCTGCAGGGATTGAGTGAAATCTGTGCACCGGGCCTTCAACATACCCCAAGGGGTCTGGATGCTAGGGGGCACAGGCCAGGCTGAAGGACCCCACCAGTGCAGAAAGAATTCAAAAAATTAAAGTTGGTGAAAATGAAAGCAATAATCCAATGTTTTTTAATGAACAAGCCAGGCTTTGTGATGTCATTCAATAAAACTTTGTTTTTATTGGTTCTATAAAATTTCATCAGGAAAGATTTCCCCATTATATAATAGATGAAAATACAGTTCTAGCATATCAATTCTGGTTTTTGTGTATGCTTTTTTTTTAATTTATAGTCTCTCTATTTTTGTTGTCCTTATTTTTTATTTCTATAAAAATATCATAAACAAACTCTAAATTCAACTCTCCTCTAGAGAAAAACTACAAGATATATATATAGAGAGAGAGAGGTCTCAAAAAGCTTCCAAGACATTAAAGATTATATAAAGATTGTCTCAAATACTAAAGAAAAGAACACTTCATATGTTTGTTGATCATCTGTATGTCTTCTTTGGAGTAATGTTCTATTCAGGCCCTTTGCCTATTTTTATAATTGGATTGTTTGTCTTCCTGGTAATGAGTTGTATAAGTTTTTTTATGTATTTTGAAAATTAACTCCTTGTCAAATGTATCATTGGTGAATATGTTCTCCCATATAGCAGATTTCTTTTTCATTTTTTTTTACTATCTTTTGCTAGGCAAACTTTTCAGTTTGATTTAAGCCCATTTGCTTATATTTTCCTTTGTTTCTCATTCTCTGGGAGACATATTAGCAAAAATATTGCTACAAGAGATGTCTGAGATTTTACTGCCTATTTTCTTCTAAGATTGCTATGGTTTCATTATTTACATTTAAATCTTTTATCTATTTTGAGTTTATTCTTGTATATGGTATAATTTGGTGCTCTAATTTCATTTTTATTTTTTGCATGTACCTGTACAATTTTCCCAATACCATTTATTGAAGGGGCTATTTTTATTCCATTGTATAATTTTCTCTTCTTTTTCAAATATTAATTGACCATATAGGTGTAGGTTTATTTTTGGGTCTGTTCCATTGAAAATGTGCAGCATTACTAATCATCAGAGCAATTAAAATTGAAACCACAAGGTGTTATCATCTCACACATGCCAGAATGGCTACCATCAACAAATTTACAGTAAACAAGTGCTGGTGAATAAAAGAGGACCCTAGTACACTGCTGGTGGGAATATAGACTGGTACAGCCATTGTGGAAAACAGTATGGAGTTTCTGCAAAAAATTAAAAACCGAACTGCCATTTGCTGGGAATATATCCTAAGAATTCCAAAACATGAATTCAAAAGAATATATGTACCTCTATGTTCATAGCAGTGCCATTTACAATAGCTACAAATCTGGAATCAACTCAAATGCCCATTAGTAGATGAGTGGATAAATAAGTTGTGGTTCTATGCAGCTGTGAAAAAGAGGGATCTCTTACCCATTGAAACAATATGGATGGACTTGCATATTATTATGCTAAGTGAAATAAGCCAGCCAGAGAAAGAAAAATGCCATGTGATCTCTAATGAACAAAAATAAGCTGACAAGATAGAAACAGAAGCATGGATACATGGGAGAGACTAATAGCTGTCAGAGGGGAGAAGGGAGGCAGGACTAGATAAAAGAAGGTGAAAAGATTAGCAAAAGTACATACATGCATAACCCATAGACACAGACAGCAGTGCGGGGATGGCTAGAGATAAGGGGTGGAGCTGAGACTTGGTGGAGGTGGGGAAAATCAAGACATCTCTAATAGTGTGAACAAAAAAAAAAAATGAAAAAAAAGAGCACTTCAAGGAGTAGAGATCACTGTTTATTATTTTTGTCTCTTGAAGGATTTTCCCATCTGTAAAAGTTTATCATTAGGATGAAAACTAAGAAGAAAAAATGATAATAGTCTTCTAGTGCTTAGGAAGATAAAATAATATGGTTCAGAACTCAGAAGAAGGAAGGCCTCCCTTGGAAACCCAAGGCTTTCAATGTGGGGGAGAAAAAGAAGGGGAGCATCTGTAATACTTTCAATAATAAAGATGAATAATAAAATAATAAAAATAAAATTACTGATAAGGAGAAAACCCCAAAGGCCTAGGAGCAGGGGTGGAAATGAAATAGATTAGCATTCGCAAGGATTGCAGCTCAACAATAAGCCAGTTTAACTGTTGCTGCTTGAAAGTGATTTATGCTGACTCTTAGACCATCCACCAACAAGAAATGTATTAGTCAAAAGATAATGTAAATACAGTAGAGGCCCAATGCCCGATATTCCTGCAAAAGACTCAGCCCTTGCAGCCCCTGCTTGCTTCAAAAGGTTGTCCAGAAGGATATCTGGGAGGACATCTGGAAGGTCATTTGGCCATCTGGTCTAACTTGCATATTATGCTTTTATTATTATAGATATATAAGGATACATAAAGTCTAAAAAATAAAATATACCCTATTATGCTAACAACTACCCAAAAGCTGGTTGAACTATATCAATATGAGATAGATACATTTTATGGCAGGAATAAGTACTAGGGATAAAGAAATATTAAAAAAAAATAAAATAAATAAAAATAAAAAAGAAAGGAACAGTATACCAGGAATATATGGCACATATAAATTTGTATGAATGTAATAGGGAGAAATATTGAGAGAAATATATGAATCCTTATCTACTTCTCTTAGTAACTATTGAAAGAAATACAAAAAAAATGTCAGAAGATTTAAATATCTCTATTAAAATTTTGAACTTAACTAACATATATAGAATGCTACAAAATGCATTCTTTTGATGTGGAAATTTAATATTTATTTAAATACTAACCCATAAAACAAGTCTTCAGAAAGTTAAAGAATTGAAATAATAGATTTCCAACATGAGGTGAGTTAAGCAATAAATCAATTATAAATGACAACTTAAAACTCCCTCAATGGTTTAGTCAGGCAATCTGAAAAATAAAGTTTAGTGAAAATTAGAATGAAATGACATACTGAAAATTAAGAAAATTTGTAACCTTAGTGGTATCCTATTAACAAAAGCCTATGTGGCCATGACACCCTCATGTTACAATTAACAATCATTAGGAGGCTGCATGTGCAGTGGGCACACACAGATGGGCGGGAACTTGATGTTGTGTGCAGGGTGCAGAGGTGGGACCCTGGCTCTGCGCTGTGAGACCTAGGGTTCTGAGGCTCCGCATGGTGAGGCCAGGATTCCAATGGCTCCACGTGGTGCAGAGGCAGACCCCCTGGCTCTGGGCTATCTCTTTGGGAAAATCTATCAAGGAGCTCCAGATGGGTGGGCAGGGCCTATTTCATTGGGGCAATTGATCTCAGGGCTCCCGAACTGGCACAGGGAAGGCTGGGGAACTCCTCTTGCCTCCAAGTGCATAAATTTTATGCACCGGATCTCTAGTATATTATAAAGGGGAAAGGAAAGCTAAATTATGTTATCTAAGTACCTAAATCAATAATTGAAAACAGAATAAGCCCAAGAAGCATAATATAATAAATATAGGAAACAGTAAACCAAATACAACAAAAATAGAAGCCATGTAAAAAATTAAAATATTGTTCAGCCAATGTGTCTCAGTGATTGTGCACTAACTCATGAACCAGGAGATCATGGTGAAGATTCCCAGTCAAGGCACATGCTAGGGTTGCAGGCTGTATTCCCAGTGTGAGACGTGCAGGAGGCAGGCAATTAATGATTCTCATTGATGTTTCTATCTCTCCCTTGCTTTCCCTCCTCAAAAATCAATAAAAATGCAAGAAAATGAAATAAGTTAAGATATCAATAGAAATTGGAAAGTTATGAAAGAATCATACAGATTACAAGAAAAGTTCTTTTATAAAGAAAAATTAAATCACTAATTTCAAAAATTCAGAGGAGGAGGAAAGAAAAGAAGGGAGGACAGGAAACTATGTATGAGAAGAAACATCACTAATTTATTTTGCAAAATGGATATGACACACATATTTTGTAAAGCTGACATATTGGACATATGAACCCCTATGTTGATAGTGGAAAAAAGAAAATTATACTCTCTATGACCAGTTTGGTTCAACATTATACCAGACAATATACCTGGTAAAAATGGCAAAGAGAAAAAAAAAGTATAAACTTAAAAGGAAGACATAAAACTAATTTTTTTTCACAGAAAATCTTGAACCATTTACAGATAAACTATTTTAATAAGAGAAAATTTTATAAAGTAGTTATGTATAAGATAATATAGGAAATCAATTGTATTTCATTTACTAGGAAAGGGGAGCTTACAAAAATAAAATATGACAAATAGATAGTACTATAATAAAATCAGAAATATCTATCACCTAGGAATTAATCTCTCAAATATAGTATGAAACCTCAAAACAGAAACCTACAAAGCATTATGTAGAAGTTTTTTGAAAATCAGGATATAAGTTACCTGGAGAAGGTAGGAGAAAATTAGCTTTGGAAAGAGTTGAAAGAGATTTTGGGTTGCTAGTAATGTTTAATTTCCTGACCTAAGTGGTTGTTGCTTATGCTTATTGCAAAATTCTCATCTACATTTTGTTTTATTTAGTGATATCCATTAAAATGTGTATTATGTGATATTATTAATATGTGTATGGTTTTCTATGCATGTAAAGCATCAATGAAACATTTACTAAACATCTATATTTATAAAAGCCTAAGGGACTAGAAGGACCAGATCGACCAGTCACTCTGATGCTCACTGACCATCAGGGGGCAGAAGCTAAATGAAAGAGTGCATTCCCAAAGCTAACCTCCCCTGGCTGGCTAATCTCCCACAGTCCATCTCCCTGACCAGCAGGCCCTGATCACCCAATCAAGGCCAGACCCTGGGCTGGGGTGGGGAGCTAGAGGTGGGTGGTGGTGGACGTGACCCCTTTCCCAGGGTAGCTAAAGGCCAGCTTCTTCCTCAGGGCTGGTGGCCAACCTCCTATGCCTTGTTCCACCCCCCATCCATCAGGCCCTGATCAGCCTACCACCCACCACCACCCACCTCCACAGTGGCAGCGTAGTAGCAAGGGAAGCAGAAAGTAGGGAGGCAGGGAACTGTGGAGTCACAGGATGTGGATGATGGCAGTGTTGGCATCCAACATCTGTTGTGCACCCAAGCCAGTGACCAACACCTTCTTTCCCAACCCAGCCAGGGCCTTTGGACCCTGGCTGGGATGGGGAACAGGAGGTGGGTACTGGCAGACTTGGCCCCTTTCCCAGGGGTCTGAGAGCCAGTTCCCTCCTTGGGGCTGGTGTCAATCTTCTGTGCCCAGTCCCTTCCTCCAGCCAGCAGGCCCCAATCAGTCTTCCACAGCCACAAGGAAAGGTGGAGGGGGGAGGCAGGGAACCACATGGTGGCAAGATGCTGACAATGCCAGTGGCAGCATCTGGTATCCATTCCTTCTGTACCTGGCCTACCCCTGATTGGCCTGGTCCCAATTGCCAGCCAGGCCTAGGGATCCCACCTGTGAATGATTTTCGTGCACTGGGCCTCAAGGGTGTCAAGCTATTTTATAATTTGTACATCCTATACTTCTTTTTTTAAAAATATGTTTTTATTGATTTTTCACAGAAAGGAAAGGAGAGGGATAGAAAGTCAGAAACATCGATGAGAGAGAGACATCGATCAGCCGCCTCCTGCATGCCCCCTACTGGAAATGTGCCTGCAAGCAAGGTATGTGCCCCTGACCGGAATTGAACCCGGGACCTTTCAGTCTGCAGGCCGATGCTCTATCCACTGAGCCAAACCCGTCTCGGCCATCCTATACTTCTTGACATGTCACCTATATTTGATTTTTTTGGATACTTTCTTTAAAAATATTTTCAGTATATTTTCTGAATTGAAAACCAAGCTAACTGAGGCTGAATGTGCCTCTTAATATTTTAAAACATATTTTCAACATTCAATAGCATTTTAGTTCGATATATAATTCTACACCAGAGTTGTTTTCCTTCAATACTTTAATAAATCCCATTATCTCCTTGAAGCTACGTTGCAGTATTAAAACTTGATATAAAGCTAATTTTCAGTTCTCTATGTGATCTGGCTCTTGTTCCTTTGTTGTTAGAACTTTGTTGTGACATTACAAAATTTACTTTATTACAAAAGGAACATTCTTTTCAAGAGGACACGGGATGTTTTAAAAAATAAAATGCCCATATGCTGGCCATATGGCAAGTCTGAATATATTTCAAGGTATTTAAATAACTCAGATATACTTTAGCCAAAATAACTGGAGCTAAGCATTAATTTTCTTTCTTTTAAATTCTGCAGAGTTTAATGTACAATTTCTGATAAATGTCAGGTTGAGTTAAATTTGACTACTTTTCTTTTCTGTCATCTATGTATAGTACCCTTAATGCTTTTGTTTTGCTTTTGTATTTTTGTTATTGTTGTTTGATTGTTTGTTTGTGTAAGCCTGTTTCTCCCCTCAGGTTTTAAAATTTACCTGTTTCTTCTAGTAAAGTGCTAATTGACATTGATCAAGCTCATATCCTAATGTATAAAAACCCAGGGTCTGTAATGTCCAAAATGACTGAAGGCTCGACCAACCAAAAGTTAGTCCTGCAGTCAGTGACTGCCGAGGGGACTGCAGTTCAGGCCGAGAGAGAGGCCTGGGGAAAGAGAGGCAGGGTCTAATTCATAACCTCCGTGGCAGCTATTGATCAGCCATTGCCTCTCTCTTTCTCTCTAGGCTTCATCAGCAGTTGTGCCACTCTTTCTTTCCAGTCCTCCACAAGGGTTGACTGGCACAGAAACAAGAACCAATCAGAACCTAATCGGAATGAACTGTGAAGGAAGAATCTAAGGTGGTGGCTGAAAAAAGGTTTTAAGGGCAACTGCTGTTTGGTGTAAGGTGTAAGAAAGTGGTTGAATATTTTAATAACTGGTTCGGCAGTATAGTGCATATGGCTGGCTATCAATCCAGATATAGGGATTGTGTAAAGCATCTCCTCCTACCAAAATAGGCTCCCCCTGCCCATTTAAACAATGCTATCCTATATAATCTATCTATACTAATAAAATGGTAATATGTTAATTAGACTAGGTCGACAGGCCATCTTCCAGACATCCAACTTCTTTCCAGACAAAGCCATGGTGGTGGGGATTGAGTGCAGGCTGTCTCAGGGAACCCCATGCACATATTTTGTACTCCAGACTACTAGTATTTAATAATTATATGTATCTTTCATAATTTCTCCAAAATAGGTTAAAATTTTTCAAAGTCAATATTGATAGTTGATTTCTTTCAGTTATATTTACCATGCCTTAGTGAGTAGTGAACAAAAGACTAAAGAACAGATAAGATTTTTGCAATTCAGGAACTAAATGAGGTCTGAAAAAGATTGGCTATAAAAATATAGATAAACATGATGCTTATCAATGCAATACTTACTTTTTAGAACATAGTCATTGATCAAAGAAATGGGAGGCACCTGTAACAGTATTAACAATTAAAAAACAAGCAAACAAACAAAAAGAAAGCAAGAGAGTATGGATGTAATCTTAAATTTGACAGTGGATTTCTAAACTAAAGAGTATAGCATTTATTATAATGGAAAAGCTAAGAAATGAATTTGGGTGGGTGAAATGAATTTACAGTGGACATGGAAAAACCAAGCCTTAGAGAATGTCACTTGGACAGAAATTAGAAAAATAAAATGAGCCAGTGAACATAATGAAAAGTTAAAAAAATATCAACTGTGCACAGTAAATAAAAGTCCAAAAATTTTCATTTAGGTAAAAGAAAGAATTGCAATCAGATATGAAGTGGCCAAGTCACAAGTAAGTTCTGCCAAGACAGAGTTGAATAAAGTACTTCACAGAGGGGAAAAAGAAGTTAAAGGAAGAGCTTATTACAACTATAGTGCTCTGTTGTAAACATAGAGTACTTCCTGTCAGACTCTCAGGAGGACTTAAGGTATAAGAGTTTCTCCTACAAGCTATCCCACTTCCTAAATTAAGGCCTCTGTCATAATGACAGTTTTTATTTTTGTTTTTGTTTTTTTATTGATTTCAGCGAGGTAGGGAGAAGGGGAGAGAAAGATACAAACATTAATGATGAGAGAGAATCATTGATTGGCTGCCTCTGCCTGTCCCACACTGGAGATCAAGGCCACAACAAAGAATTGAACTATGACCTCCTACTTCATAGATTGAGCTCAACCACTGACTCACACCAGCTGGGCCATTGTGATAGTTTTGACAAAACAAAATTGGAAGGCTGTAATGTCACAGAAGACAAAAAAGATTTCAATGAATGTTTACAATAGCAAATAAATACTTAAAAACTTATTAAAATGTTGTACAATAATAATTATTTTCTAGTTTACTGAATATTTCTGATCAAGAATAGTAATTTAGATCTACTGTCATACTGGTAAATACTTTCCTTCCTAAGTCTTTTTTTTTCTTTTTTTACTCTCAAGGGTTATTTATTTTTAATTTTAAAAATTTTATCTTTATATGTTAAAATATTAGATGTCCTCTTCTTTATCCCATTGAGTTCCCTCTATTCCCATGTCCTCCCCTGGCCTTCACTCTACTATTTTCTGTGTCCGTGGGTTACACTATCCTTTCTATATAATAAAAGCCTAGTATGCAAATGACTAAATGGTGGGAAGACCAGTCATTATGATGTGCACTGACCACCAGGGGGCAGACACTCAATGCAGGAGATTATTAATGTGCTCCCATAAGGAGAGTGCCACTCAGCCAGAGGCAGGCTTATTGTTAGCAAGCACAGAGACAGTGGTGGGAGCCTCTTCCGCCTCCATGAAAATGCTAAGAATGTCTGACTGATGGCTTAGTGAGCCTAAGCTGTCAGTCTGAGACCTTCAGGGCTCCTGGACTAAAAGAGGGCACAGACCAGGCTGACGGAACCACCCACCAAGTGCACTGGGCTTCTAGTATGCATGTAAGTTCTTTGGTTGGTCTCTTCTCTCTGCTCCCCTTTCCTCTGAGAATCTTCAATCTGTTGCCTGATTCCATGTCTTTGAGTCTATTTTGTTAATGTATTTCAATCTAGATGAGATGATTATAACAGCTCTTAAATCACCTATTATTGTCTAGCTACCCAATTAGATTATTTTAAAGTCAAACTTCTTTTCATGGAGTTCTACATATGTCATCTAATTATTACTGGGGGTTCATCCAGGTACTATTGATAACCCAATTATAAGTTGCCTCTTTTAAAAATTTACTAGAACATATTCATAGCTGTTACTTCCTTTTTTTTTTTTACTATATCACACTTCAGAAATTTTGTACTAAGAGACTAAGCTGCGCATATGTAAATAAGATAACCCTGTATAGTATCAGTATTAGAAGTAAATTTTAAAAGAAATACATGTATCTAAAATTATTCTTTATTGAAATAAGAGAACTAAAAGATAAATTAAATTTAACAAAATCTTTGATTATATATTAGTAGGAGAAGATTAGAAGGAAAATATTTGAAAAACAAAAACTCATAATTTTGAGCCAGCTCATATTATCAGATTGGAAGAAGTTCAATTACCAAGAATAAATTAAGTGAATTTTTAATAATTAAAATGAGGTACCACAAAAAAGAAAGCAGAGAAAAAATATAAATAATGAGTGAAAATCACATGATTCAAAGTTAAATAAAAGTCAAATATTATTGTAAGTAACTAGGACAGAATCATATAATTTGGAGAACAGAATGCAATAAATACCAGATAAAACAGATGCAAATAGCTTATTATTACATTTAATATGTATTTGAGTGAAGTTTAAAAGAAGTGGATCCTATCTGATAATTTCAATAATTGCTTCAGGAAGATGAATACTTATTTAGGAAAATAAAATATAGGACAAATGAGCTAAAAAAGTAAAATGTGAAATTATAAAATGGTATTACAAACAACTATAAGGAGGAAAAAGTGAATTCATCTTACAAGTGGGAAGGAAGGTGATTTGATAGAGATATTTTTTTTTTAAAAAGAAGGAGAATACATGAACTTGGAGGAGGAAAATCCAGATTAGACAGAAACCTAAAGTATTTTAAAACTGAGTAGGATAAAAACAAAAACAAAGATGAAAGAAAATATAATATTACAACTGAAAACTATAACTTATATGATAAAATACAAATCATTTTTAAAGTGTCAGATTATCCAGAGCAATCAGACAAAAATAAATAAATAAATAAATAAATAAATAAATAAATAAATAAATAAACAAACAAACAAACAAACAAATAAATAGATAGATAGATAGCATCGGACTTGAAAAGGGAAATACTCATTATTTGCAGTTGACATGATACTATATATATAGAAAACCCTACAGATGCCACCAAAAAACTATTAGGACAAATAAATTAATTCAGTAAAGTTGCAGAATATACAATTGATATAGAGAAATTATGACTTTCCTATAGACCAAATAATGGATAGCAACAGGATAAAGTATGAAAACAACTTAATTTGCAATTTCATCAAAAAGCATAAAATCCTTAGGAATAAATTTAACCAAAGAGATATAAGACATAACTACTGAAAAACTTAAGATATTAAAGAAGAAAATGAAAAAAATAAAAATAAATGGAAAAATATATATTATTCATGGGTTGGAAGAATAAATGTTGTTAAAATATCCTTGCTACCTAAAACAATATACAGATTCAATAATGATGGCATTCTTCTCAGAATTAAAATAACTAAAATTTATATTGAACACAAAATCCCCAAATAGCCAAATAAATCATGAGAAAGAACAAAATGGGTGGTATCATATTCCCCAATATCAAATTACACTATAAAGGTATAGTAATTAAAGCAGTGTGACCATAGCATAGAAACAGATATAAAGATCAATGGAATATAACAAAGAACTTAGAAATAAATCTTCATTTATATGGCCATTTAATCCATAACAAAGGAGACAATAATATGCAATTGAGCAAATACAACCTCTTCAGTAGGTTGTCTGAACAGATCTATGCAAAAATTATTGAACCACTTTCTCACACCATATAAAAAAATAAACTTAAATGTAACTCCTGACACCATTAAACTCCTAAGAGAAAATATATCCAGTAAAGTTTTTTACATCAGTGTTAGCAATCCATTTTTGTATATTCCATGGGCAATGGGGGTGGGGATTAAAAAAATGTGACTGCCAAACTAAAAGGTTTTTTTCTCAGTGAAGGAAACCAATAGAATGAAAAGATAACTTACTGATTAGAAGAAGTAACTCACAAATGATAATTCCTTTAAGGAGCCAACATCTAAAAGTATAAGGGAACTTAACATAAAAACCAATATTCAAAATGGGTGAAGAACCTGAAGAGGCATTTATCCAGATAGCCAAAAGAGATTTGAAAAGATACTCAACATCACTAATCATCAGGGAAATAAAAATTAAAAGAACAATGAGATATCATCATCTCACATCTGTTAGAATGGCTACCAGCAATAAATCGACAAATAATAAATTCTGGTGATGATGTAGAGAAAAGAAAACTCTCTTATCACATGATCTCACTCATTTGTGGGATATAATGAAAAACATAAACTGATGAACAAAAACAGATCCAGAGACAGAGTAGCATCAATCAGACTGTCAAACCTGAGTGTCTCTTCCTTTTCTGAATCTGGTTTGGACATCCAGCACTTCTTGCTTTTGTTGCATCATCTTAAGAATAACTTTATTTTTTTAAATATATATTTATTTATTGATTTCAGAGAGGAAGAAAGAGAGATAGAGAGAGAAACATCAAATGATGAAAATCATTGATTGGCTGCCTCCAGCAAGTCCCCAACTGGGGATTGAGCCCACAATCTAGGAATGTGCCCTTGGCTGGAATCGAAACTGGGACCCTTCAGTCCACAGGCGAATTCTCTATCCACTGAGCAAAACCAGCTAGAGCAAGAATAACTTTCTTGGGTGGAAATTTAGTAGTATTATTACTGCACTCTTTAGCATCTCCTTTCTTGAACATTAGGATATAAATATTGAATGTCAATCTGTAGGCCATTGTTTTGTTTTCCATAGTTTTCGACATACTCTTTTTAAAAAATATATTTTTGATTTCAGAAAGAAAGGGAGAGGGAGAGAGAGAGATAAACATCAATGATGAGAGAGAATCATTGATTGGCTGTCTCCTGCACACCCCCTGTAGGGATCAAGCCCACAACCTGGGCATATGCCCTTGGCTGGAATCAAACCTAGGACCTTTCAGCCCCCAAACTGGCCCTCTATCCACTGAGCCAAACCAGCTAGGGCTTGACATGTTCTTGTTATGATTTTGACAAATTTTGTCTCTGTCACTTGAAATAATTATATTAGTATTCCATCTACCCTTGATGATTTATTTCTTCACAATATTTTCATAGATTCTTTCATTTTGCTTTCTGGAATTTTGGTTTTTCCTCATAGAAATCTTCTTCAAAGGTATCTGCCATCTGTTTCCCTCTTCAGTATAGATTTTCAGTATAACCTTATTGATATTTAAAACATAAAACAATATTTTATTTTTAAAAATATTTAAAAAAAAACAAACTAGAATTAAACTCATTTGAAAATAGTTAGAGGAAAAAATGAATAAGATATCCAGAAAAATGAGAGAAAAAGATTTCACTTCAACAATACCTGTCATGAGGGAGAAAAAGATATATGAGGCTGTCTTTTTTTAAAACCATATTTCTTTCTTACTTGGGAAAAAAATTAGCAAAAATAATGAAGAAAATGAAGCAGAGACCTCAATATAGGGAAACTTAAACAGCAGAGGAAATAGATTTTAAGAAATTAATTTTGATATACAGGGTTTTAATTTATAATGATAACCTCTATAAAAATATTCAATATTATAGAAAGTTTCCTCAATCAGAGAAGTCAAAGATTAGGACATTTCTATCAGATACTAATAATCAGGGGAGAAAAAGAACACTAGAAAATGATGGTTTAGAGAGAGAGGAAGTTAAGTAAATTTATTCTAAGGGTATCATGAAATAAGGAGAGGAAAACTAGTGAATTGGAGAAAGGTAAAATTGTTATAAAGATCATATCTCTCCTTTGAAAGGGAAAGCAAATTAAAGTGCCATGGTTGAAGAAAAATACATCTCAATAATTAAAATGTTATTTTTGAAAAATAATATTATTTATATTTGATTAGGATAGATAGAAGGATGGCAATTATTTAAAGGAACAGAATAATTATAGTAGACACAAAATAACAGTAAACAAACCCCCAGCCTCTTGCAGAGTTTATATTTTAATGGGTGTAGATAAAAATACTTAATGTTTTAGTAGGTGATATTGTTTTAGAAAAAATGAAAGAGTAAATGATTGAGAATGACTTGGGAGTCAAGGAAAGTGTCTTTCAAGGTATGAAAATTCCCTGGAGATAGAAAGGATTCAAGGTAGTTAAACAAAATGCTGCGTGGGCATTCATTGTTAAGAGATCAGTGAAATAGTGAGGGCTAATACCATGGAGAGCCTTAAGAGTCGTGGTAGAAAATAGATTTTGTTCTGAGTGAGATGGGAGCCACTGGAAATTTACTGCAGAAAAATGATATAATTCACCTTATGTTTTAAAATGATTACTCAACTGTGTTAAAAATAAGATGTAGGAGAATGGTGGCTGAATAGACAAATGGGTCCTGCACTTTCTTATGGCACAGATAGAAGAAATAGATGAATTGAATAAATCCATCCAGAACTAGTGAATTAAACACAGCTAGTGAGACAATCCATGAACAGAAAGGTCAGAGGTCACCTGGCCGAGGGACCTGACAGGGTGCATGCATTCCTGCACCAGGCCTCTAGTTACATCATAAAGATCATACACCATGACTAATTGGGATCTGTTCTGGGGATGTGATGATGATACAATATATGCAAATCAATAAACCTGATACATCACATAAACAATTGAGAGACAAAAATTACATAATCATATTAATCAATGCAGAAAAAGCATTTGACAAAATCCAACACCCTTTCCTGATAAAAATCCCTAGCAAAGTGGGAATAGAGGGGTCATATCTCAACATAATAAAAGCCTTATATGACAAACCTACAGCCAACATCATACTCAATGAGCAAAAACTAAAATCATTTCCCCTAAGAACAGGAAAAACACAAGGATGCCCACTTTCACTTCTGTTAAATATAGTACTGGAAATGCTAGCCATAGTGATGAGACAAGAAGAAGAAGTAAAAGGCACCCAAATTGGAAAAGAAGTAAAACTGTCATTAGTCACAGATGACATGATATTATACATGAAAACCCTAAAGATTCCATAAAAAAGTACTAGAATTAATAAGTGAATTTGGCAATGTATCAGGATACAAAGTTAACACCCAGACATCTATGTGTTGTTTTTTTTTTAATCCATCAACTAGTGGCCTGTGCACAAAATTTGTGCATGGGGGTAGGGATTCTTCAGCCCAGCCTGCACCCTCTCCTTTTCAGGACATCCCTCTCATAATCCTAGACTGCTGGTTCCTAACCACTCTCCTATCTGCCTGCCTGGTCACCCCTAACGGCTGTGCCTGTCAGCCTGTTTGCCCCTAACTGCTCTCCCCTGCCAGCCTGGTTGCCCCTAACCACCTCTGTCTTGGCCCCCACCACCGAGGCTTTTTCTGGAAGGATGTCTGGAATATGTGATGTCTAATTAGCATATTACACTTTTATTAGTACAGATAAGTATTTGTCATATCATTCTGTACTTTTATATAATGTATTGAAAATACTCTTTTAAGAGAATAAAAAATTATCAAAATTGCAGAAAAATAAAAATTTTGAAATACAACCTGGCAGGTTTGAAAGCAATAACATTTGCATAAAAGGGCATAAGTTGCAGTTGGCAACAAAACTTGTTGTTGTTTGCTTGGTTAATATTATTTTGTTGGAAAGGCATGGATTGGGCAAAGGAGAAAAGGAAACCAGCCCTATAAAAGAGAATGTCTGATTGGGCCATTGCCAGAACAGAGGGGCAGGTGTGGCAAAGGTTCAGGCTGTCCCACAGGCAAGGATGTCTGTGTGTATGGGACACCAAAGGACAACTGTCACACCTGAAACACAATTTGCTAACACAATTGCAGAGCTCAGGAAGAATCACTATTTTTAAAATGATTATTTGTTTGGCATATAAAATATACATACATATAAATATACATGCACTCTTCTGTACTTCTCCTGCCCTCCACTTAATATTTGACTATAGCCTTCTTTTCATATCAACAAATTGGATGTACAGACATAATTTTTAATGGCTACAGTATTTTCCCTGAGTGTTTGACATTACTATGGTTAAGTTCACTATCCCTTTATTGTGGGGCAGGTTGCTTCTGGTTTCCCATGGCATCAACAACCACAGTAAACATAATTGTTTATTTGACTATTTACTTAGGACATATTCACAGTCATGGAATTCCAGCCCAAAGCTAATTCACTTGAATTTTGATCCACGTTTTTGAAACTGACTTTATAGAAAGTGCTTTGTTTCTTTAGTCCATAGTTTTAAATCAGATTACACTCCCATAAACGATGTGAGAGAAAACTGTTCAACGTGCCTTCCCAAACTCTTGCTGAACTTGAGCGACCCCTTTACTGCATGGCTGTCTGTGAGCTTTCCAGGACACTTTTGAAGGAAGGAAAAGGATCTGGTGCCCCTACGAATCTCCTGCAGGGACAGAGATGGAAAAGTAAAGTTTCCCAAGGAGGTGGAAGTACAGTTGGGACCCTCTCAGCCAGGGATGCACCTTGTGCTCAGGGGCTGGGGTGGGGCACATGGGGTGGGGCTGCAGGCAGGCTGGGGCAGCTTGGCCATGTCTCCTTTGTTCCCATACCCATGCCTCTGGCGTCCTTCCCTGTCCCCTGCCCTGAGTGGGCAGGTGATAACAGCTGGTGGTGGAGAGACAGTGCCATAGATCCCAGTCAAGACTCTCAAATCCCGCACACTGTGTTATTGAGAAATCTTAGGTGGGGACAGACAGGTAGGAATGGGACAGGAGGATCCAGGGTGGAGTGTGAAGTTTATGGAGGCATGGGTGGCCTCACCATGGGCCCTGTTATGGGCACAGGTGTGTGAGTGTGTATATGTCCCTTGGGTCCATGCTCATGCATACACCCACACACCTGCACTCCGGCTCTGCACCCTCAGCCACCAGAAACCTCTGTGTAGCCTGCTATGAGCTCAGATGCATTCAGTTCCAGCACCAAGCAAGTCCCAGCACCAAGAAAGTTTCCCCAGACTTACTCCCACTACTCCAGCAGGAGGTGGAACCCTGTCTCCCTTCTCCCACAGCCTGACTCCTGCCTCCCACTGAGTGCCTAGAAGGGAGATGACAGGAAGCTCTGTGCCCTGGGAATTAAGGCCAGCCATACCTCTGACTGTAGGAGACCCAGTATTCTGCCATGCCCTGGCCAAGGCCCAGAACTCCTTTCTGCTCCTGGGCCTCAGCTGAGGGAAATTGTGACAGGGAGCTCTGAACCCCAGGTTTGAAGGCCAGCCACACTCCAGATCATGGAAGACCAGGAGTTCTGCCACACCCCAGCCTGGACCCAGGGCTCAGTTTTTTGGTTGTCCCTCTTTTACCCTCCTGCCAGCTTGGTCACCTCACTCAGCTCCTGTTTTGAAGTCCATTGTTCATTTAGGTTGTGGCAGACCCAGGCTCTTTATATTAGTAGGATAATGAACTCACTGAAATAGAAACTAAAAAACCAATCCAATTTACCACTGCACCAAATAAATTAAGGTACCTAGGAATAAACTTAACTAAGGAGATGAAAGACCTCTATTCAGAAAAGTATAGGGTATTTTAAAAAGAGATAGAGGAAGTCATAAACCAATGGAAGCACATACCATGTTCATAGATTGGTAGAATAAACATCATTAAAATGGCCTTACTACCCAAAGCAACCTACATATTCAATGTAATCCCCATTAAAATACCAATGGCATATTTCACAGACCTAGAACAAATTCTCCCAAAATTCATCTAAAATTAAAAAAGACCCCAAATAGCCGCAGAGATACTGAGAAAGAAGAACGAAGGTAAGAGGATCAGAATACATCAGGTATCATGCTATATTACAAAGATAATTTGTAATATAATTTGAGTCATGGTTCTCAAAACTGTCCGGTACTTGCATAAGAAGAGACATATAGACGAATGGAATAGAGCAAGAGAACCTAGAAATGGAACCAAGCCATTATGCTCAATTGGAGGCAAGAACATACTAATACAATGGAGTCAATACAGTCTCTTAGACTGCAAAAATTGGAGCTTGGGAAATTGGTCAGATACATGAAACAAACAAACAAACAAAATAACTAGATGACCAACTTACACCATACCGAAAAACAAACTCAAAATGGTTAAAGGACTTAAATGTAAGATGGGAAACCTTAAAAATCTTAGCAGACTCCATAGGCAGGAACATTTTTGACATATGTCATAGCAATATCTTCACTGGTACCACTCTAAAGACAACAGAAACTAAGGAGAAAATAAACAAATGGGACTTCACCAAAATAAAAAGCTTTTGCACAGCAAAATAAACCATCAACAAAACAACAAGAAAGCCTACTGCATGGGAATAGATATTTGCAAATGCTATTTCAGATAAAAATTTATAGGGAACTCATATAACTTAACAAAAGGATGATAAAGAATCCAATGAAGAAATGTGCAAAGGTCCTAAGTAGAACTTTTTGAAAGAAGACATAAAGAAGGTTGAGCCGGGACCAGTTTGGCTCAGTGGATGGAGCGTCAGCCTGTGGACTGAGAGGTCCCTGGTTCAATTCCGGTCAGAGGCATGTATCCTGGTTGTGGGCGCGTCTCCAGTGGGGGGTGTGCAAGAGGTGGCTGTTGATGTCTCTCTCTCATCAATGTTTCTGGTTCTCTGTCCCTCTTCCTTCCTCTCTGTAAAAAAATCAATAAAATATTTTTAAAAAAGGTTGAGGGACATTTTAAAACATACTTAAAGTCACTAATCATCCAAGAAGTGCAAATCAAAACAACAAGGAGGTACCATCTCATAACTGTCAGAATGGCTATCAACAACAAATCAAGAAACAACAACTGCTGGTGAGGACGTGGAGAAAAAGGAATCCTTGTGCACTGCTGATGGGAGTGCAGATTATTGCAGCCACTGTGGAGAACAGTATGGAATTTCCTCAAAAAGTTAAAAATGGAACTCATATTTGACTCAGTAATCCCACTTTTGGGAATATATCCATAGAAACCAGAAATACCAATCAGAAAGGGCATATGAACCCCTATGTTCATAGCAGCACAATTTATAATACCTAAGATTTAGAAATAGTCTAAGTGACCATCAGCAGATGAGTAGATTAGAGAACATTTGTACATCTACAGAATGGAATACTACACTGCTATAAAAAATAAGCAACTTTTACCATTTGCAACAGCATGGATCAAACTTGAGAGCATTATCTGAAGTGAAAGAAGCCAACTGGAGAAAGATAAATATCACATGATCTCGCTCATATGTGTTATATAATGAAAAGCATAAACTGATGAACAAAAATAGATCCAAGAACATAAAATGATGAACAAAAATAGGACTGAAGAGACCATCCAACTTCAGAGAGAAGGAAGGGGAAGGGATGGGATTAAAGATCAACCAAAGGACTTGTATGCATGCATATTAGTATAACCAATAGACACAGACACTGGGGCTGTGGTGGCTTGCCCTCAGGGGTGGGAGTGGCCATGGGGATCAACTGGGGAAAAAGGAGAGATATGTAATACTTTAATTTAAAATAAAATATAATAAATACTATGGTACATTTACACAGTGGAATACTATGCAGTTGTAAAAAATAAAAAGCACAAAAAATAAGGTGTAGGAGCATAGGGAAAAACTAAGGTGTACTCCCTTATAGATTTTTTTAAGTTATAGTTTACATTCAATGTTATTTTGTATTAATTTCAGGTATGCATCATACTAGTTAGATAATAATATATTTTACAGAGTGTTCTCCCTAGTGTTTTCAGTACTCAACTGGCACCATACATGGTTATTACAATAATAGAATAATTGTCACTATGGTATACTTTATATTCCCATACACACACACACACACATATTGTAATTGGAGAAGTGTCCTATGTATAGAAATAAGATAGTAGCAAATTCCATATGTATCTAAAAAAGGTCTTTGCCAAATAATTTTTCTCCTCAATATCAATTTCTCAGATTCCATAGAACTATGACTCTATATTTTCGGTAGAATACATTTCATTCATCCCAGAGATTGCCTTTATTCCTGTTCTTTAAGAGGCTCAGTGCATGCAATTCATGCATAGAGGTAGGAGGGGTGTTGTCCCTCAGCCCAGGATGCACCCTCTCCAATTTGGGATTAGGCTAAATGGACAGTTGGACATCCCTCAAGGGGTCCCAGATTGGAGAGGGAGCAGGCTGGACTGAAGGACACCCCTCAAAGCCCCCATGCATGAATTTCATGCACTGGTCCTCTAGTATGCACTAATAAAAGAGAAATATGCTAATTGACTGTATCTCTCCTACATACACAACCAATCAGAAGCGATGTGCAAATAAGCTGATCAAAGATGGCAGGTAAAAGTACATATGCAGGTGGGGCAGGCAGTACCTGATGCTCACTGAGTCCAGGTGGCCATCGGGAATGGGCAGGCCCAGCAGGCAGTGCCTGAAGCTGCCTGCAGGATCCAGGAAGCGATTGGGACCATTTTGCCTGGTGGGCAGTGACTGACACCCCCCATGGAGTCCAGGTGGTCATTGGGACTGGGTAGGCAGCATGGGCAGTACCTGATGCTGCCCGTGGGGTCCAGGCTGTGATCAGGACTAGGCTGGCGGCATGAGAGTGCCTGGTATCGCCCTGGTGTCCAGGTGGCAATCAGGACCAGAAAGGCCATGCAGGCAGATCTGGACCAGGCAGTTCCAGCAGGCAGGGCCTGATGCTACCTGAGGGTTTCAGGCGGCAATTGGGACAGGGGAGCCTAGCAGACAGCACCTGACACCTCCCCCCTCGCCCCAGAGTCCAGGCAGCGATCAGGCTGGGCAGGCTGGGCAACAGTGCCTGATGTCCCCCAGTAGTACAGGGGGTGATTGGGATCAGGTAGTTCCAGCAGGCAGCACCTGACATTTCCTGTGGGGTCCAGGCATCGGTCAGGATAAAGGGCAGGCCCAACAGGCAGCGCCTGACACCCCTGAGTCCAAGTGGTGATCAGGACCGGGCAGGCAGCATGGACAGTTCCTGAGGCTGCCTGAGGGGACCAGTAGGCGATTGGGAGTGGGCAGGTGGCATGGAGAGTGCCTGACGTCCCCAGGGGATCCAGGTGGCCATTGGAACTTGGTAAGCCATTTGGGCAGTGTCAGACACCCCCTGTGGAGTCCAGGTGGAAATTGGGACAGGCAGTTCCAGCAGGCAGCACCTGATGCTTCCTGCGGGGTCCAGGCGGTGATCAGGACGGGCAGGGACTTTAGGCGTCACCATGTGCCCCAAGGCCGCCTGGGGACACTGGTGGAGCAGGCCCGGGTTGAACATTTTATTGAAAATGCGATGCTTGTGCCCCGACCCACCGGGTCCCAAGGAGAGGGAAATGGGCAGTTAGGAGGCACAGGGGCTCTAAAGTGGCTGGGAGCAACCTGCAGGCACCCTACCAGGAAGAGGTGCTGAACCATGAGGTGGCTGATGAAGGCGCACAAAGGTGGGGATAAGGGATAAGGCGGCTCTCCCTGGTGCTGAACCGGAAAAGTACATGGACAGCCTGAATGATGAAATCGCCTCTCTGAAGAAGATGCACGAAGAGGAGATCAAGGAGCTGCAGGCGCAGATCCAGTATGCTCAGATCTTCGTGGAGATCCAACCTCTCCGCTATGTTCAAAGGTGTCAGTGCCCAGTAGGAGAAGCTGGCTACTGAGAATACGCAGAATGCTGAAGAATGGTGCAAGAACCACTTCACCATGCTGACCAAGAGCACTGCCAAGAACACCTATGCAATGCGTGCTGCCAAGGAGGAGCACACTTGAGCCGTTGACTGCTCAAGGCTAAGACCCTGGAGAAGCAAGCTGGGGCATGAACAAAGCACTGGGAAAGCAGCTGCAAGAGCTGGAAGATGAACAGAATGCCGACGTTAGTGTTATTGCAGACACAATCAACAAATTATGTGCAATAAAAATTAAATAAAGTTACAATGAATGACAAAAAAAAATACATTAGGAGCCAGGAAACTTTCAAAGAACTGGGAAACCATTCCCAAATCAGGAAGGGAAGTCACAGGGTGTATATTATTGTTAAAAATACAGTATTTCCTACTACTTACAACATATACAGTGTAATATATTAGACACCTTCCTCTCGTATGAACTATGTATTCTCATAGAGTAATATTGGTAGATATGCTACAGTTTTGACAATATATCATATCATATCTATATTAATAAAAGGGTAATATGCTAATAAGACCATGAGACCTTTGCCCTTCCAGACAAAGCCATTGTGGCAGGGCAGAGGCAGAGGCATTTGGGGATATCAGGCAAGGAGGGATGGGAAGTTGGGAGTGAGCACAGGCTGGCAGGGTGGGTGCAGTTGGGAGCAAGCAGGCCAGCAGGCAGAGTGGTTAGAGGAGATCAAGCAGGCAGGCAGGTGAGCAGGTAAGAGCCAGTAGTCCCGAATTGTGAAGGGGTTGTCCAACTGCTGGTTTAGGCCTGATCCCACAGAGATCCCAGCTTGAAGAAGATGCAGGCCAGGCTGAGAGACACCCCCTACACTGTACACAAATTTCATGCAGTTGACCACTAGTAGTTGAATAAAATCCTAACTGGTATAATTTAGCAAATAAATAAAAGCATATACCTGAAACCTTAGCAGGAAAAAATTTCTCCCTGAACAAATGAGCAAAGTAGATATGGAGCTACTAGATATGGAGCAACTATTACAGATATTTTAGTCAAACATTTTGTAAGCAATCATAATAGCAATACTGTATTTATAACTAACAAATGGATTTTTGAAAATAATTTATATTTCTTAATAATTGTTGGTCAAGTGATTTTATGACCAGATCCAATTAAGACCACATAAAAGGATTTTTAATGTTCTATCTGCAAATAAATTCTAGCAACTAGCTAACTAGATTTTTCTTCTTAAAAACATTAAAACAAGGGGAAATATACTTTTTTAATAATTGGCATAGAATTGATATCCAGTAAATGTTTTAAGCATAAAATCATTGATTCTAATTTATTTTTAAATATTCAAATAGATTGAACCACTGATTTCCATGGAAACATAACAAAAAGGGAATTGGAAAGCACTAGTTTATTTTATTTCATTTTGACTAATTGCTTAATTTTTATGACTATGACTTACGGTTTAGTGAACCAGTGCTTAGAAGTCACAAAACTTATTTGAACAGGCAAACTGTTGCCAAAAATTATAAATAACTATACTATCGCAAAGACAATTTTGTGATATTCCTGAACATGAACTTTATAGTTTCTAATATATATATATATTAGAAATGGCAGAACTACCAGATGACCAGTTGCTATGACACACACTAACCACCAGGGAGCAGATGCTCAATTCAGGAGCATCCCCCTGGTGGTCAGTGTGCCCCTAGAGCCAACCTCCCACAGCCCCTCTCCCCCAGCTGGCTGTTGCCCCTCCCTTTGGCTAGACAACTTCCCATGCCCCTCCCCACACTAACCAACCTCCCATGGCCTTGATCAGATCTGATTACCAGCCAGGCTGAGGGACCCCTACCATGTATGAATTTCTACACTGGCCCTCTAGTTAGAAATAAAATGCATATTTATTTTAATTTTTTTAAAAATGAAAAATATTATAAAAACACCATCAAAAATCATTTGAATAGCCGAGACTGGTTTGGCTCAGTGGAGAGAGTGTCGGCCTGCGGACTGAAAGGTCCCAGGTTAGATTCCGGTCGGGGGAATGTACCTTGGTTGTGGGCACATCTCCACTGTGAGGTGTGCAGGATGCGGCTGATCGATGTTTCTCTCTCATCGATGTTTCTGACATTCTATCCTTCTCCCTTCCTCTCTGTAAAAAATCAATAAAATATGTTTTTTAAAAAAATCATTTGAATAGTTACACACACTTTTACCTTTTTTTTAAAATACATTTTATTGATTTTTTACAGAGAGAAAGGGAGAGGGATAGAGAGTTAGAAACATCAATGACAGAGAGACATCGATCAGCCGCCTCTTGCATGCCCCCTACTGGGATGTGCCCACAAACAAGAAGCATGCCCTTGAGGAGAATCAAACCTGGGATCTTTCAATCCACAGGCTGACGTTCTATCTACTTTTAACTTCTTAAAGGCTAAATACCGGTTTATAATTTTTTCTCATTCATTTGAAAGCATGTACTCATAGAATAATTTGAATAATGTTATTGTTTACTTTTAATAGGTTGTAAGATATTTAGTTTTATACTTATTTATAAATTTAAATTTTAAATTAGAAATATGTACAATTATAAGTGTTCTTTTCCTCCTGGTAAAAATCTCTAGCATGCATACAAAACACTTAAATTATTTGTTTAAATAGCTGCCAATAGCTGCCATCATTCAGTTTAGTCAACTTTGAACTACAGCAAAACTCTTCTCTGGCCTATCAAAGAAAACAGCTCATTAACCAAAAAAGTTTTAATATGTAAGAGCGCATTAAGGCTTCTCTTTGTGAAATTACTAAACTTCAAGGGAACAAAAAAGAAAACCTATACAGGTCTAGGAAGAAACTAAGTCACTCACAAAGAAAAATAATTTGAGTTATTTTTCAACATCAAGTCAACAACTTCAGAATCCAGTAGGTCAACTGGGAAAAGACACATGCCAATGATTCTTTACCTAATTAAGTCGATTTATTATGTACCGAGGAAATTGAAAATATATTTACACTATTTAATAATTCAGCATTATAAACTTTTATGTAAGAGTTTATTTGAAGACAATAATTACTTCTAATTACTCTTTTTTATTTTGCACAAAATGAAATAATTTATGCACAAATTATGAAGTCATTTAAAAATTGTTATATTCGATTATCTGAAAACAGAGATGATTTGTCTGGCTGGGTTGGTTCAGTGGTTGAATGTTGACCTATGAACCAGGAGATCACAGTTCCATTCCTGGTCAGGGCACATGCCTGTGTTGCAGTCTTGAGCAGGAGGCAGCCGATCCATGATTTTCTCTCATCACTGATGTTTCTATCTCTACCTCTCCCTTCCTCTATGAAATCAATAAAAATATATTTTAAAAATAAAAGTAAAAACATAGAGTTAATCTAAAAGAATGCTAAAAGATTGCAACTAATAGTTATACACCATTGTCAATATTATGTTTTCACATAATGTAAAAATAATAAGTATGAAAATATAAGTGAGTTTCAAATTTAAACTAAGCTAATTCTTTCAACTTTGGCCTCTATATTAATAATCTTGGTTAGACTATCTGAATGTATCATTCAAGTCCCACTGGTTACTGCTTCTAATTACTCTTTTTTTTCCCACCAACTTTATTAAGATAATAGTGGCCCAGTACACAAAATTCAAGCATATTAAAAGGGAATTATTAGAGGATATATCTTTATATTGCTATTTGTCCTTTCTCTATAACTGAAGTGTCAGAGATGAAAGAAAACTAGTAAAATGTATGTATATGAAAATCTCCTTCCTGTCAGATCTGGGGTGTGCTGTGGGACCCAGAGTCAAGTCCCCACCCACTCGCGCACAATTTGAAGTGATGCGAGACCAAGACCCAGCTGCCCCCACCCCTGTCAAGCTCCGTAGTGCAGGGGCGCAGCCTCAGGTCCCCTGGCCCAGTTCTAGGTGGGGGCAGTAGCCTCAGGTCCCCAGTTAAGCCCTACTGGGTGAGGGGGTGCAACCTCAGATCCCATAGCCTGGCTTCAGGTCCCCTGGCATGAGAGTGTGATGACCATTTGCATATTAATTCTTTATCATACAGGATAATTTATAATATTAAATTGTATAAGTTTAAGGTATTAACACAATGATTTGATACATGTATAAATTGCAAAGTAATTACCTCAATAAGGTTAGTCAATGCATCCATCATCTCAACCACATAATTATCATATTTGTGTGTGTAGTGAGAACATGTAAGATCTACTCTCTGTAACTTTCAAGTATATAATACAGTATCATTAATTATAATATACAACCTCTACTTTTGTATAAGCAGTCCCAGCCATTCCCCAATCTGATAATATGCAACAGTTAAATTAAAATTTTGAAATCCTTAAATAGATAATATAACACCTCAGATTAAAATAATAAAAGGACTTCTAATTTCAGAGTGAAATTAAAACTCATCAGTGCAGATTATGAATCTTGCATGCATCTACCTCACCAACTTCAACTCACATTGCTCTCTCTTTTGTTCAATGAGTTCCAGTTGCATATTTCCAGATTGGGTTTTCCACCTCAGGCTCTTCGTTTAAAAACTTGTTGATTTAAAAGTCTCTTCTATAGACTGAATGTTTTTTCTCATCTTTCAGTTCTCTGCTCAAATTTTGCCTGCTTAGAAAGGCTTCCTTTACCTGATCACATAATCTAAAACAATATTTAATGTTTCATATCTAGAAGCATCCTTTTAATTTAATCATAGTATCAAAGTTTGTAATATTTCATTTTTTATAAAATGTCATTTATTATGTTTTATTACTATTTTAGTTTATATTGTAAATGCTCACATACATTTGGAAGTCACATATTCAATTTTAAACTATATCAGATACATTACTCCCTTCAGTACAGAGAATAATTTAAAGAAATGATATACAAATCAGAGATCTAGAAATAATAAATGATTAGGTGATAAATGTATATTAAATGTAAATGAATGTTACAATGGAAATATCAAAAAGCTTTGGTTTGAGTAGTTAACCTATCTGGACATTTAGAGTTTTTCAGTAGTGGAATCATTTTTACATTTTCTTTTTTCTGACTCATCTTAATGAAAGCTTTTAGTTTGAAATCACATTGGGATTATAAACATTCGGATAATATTTTTAAACACTGCTTTCATGTTCAATGCAAAAGCTTACTGATCATCATATCTCTGATTGTACTCTGCATTCAAAATTAAAGAGTTATAAATATTTTTAAATATATTTAAATTGTAAAAAAAACAAGTCATGTTGACCTTTGAATAATTAAAAGGCACATTAATAAATATGCCTTCCAAATGAAAGAGTCTCAAAATAATCTTGATAACAATAAGTTATTTTTGGTCTTTTGTATTTTTGAAATGAATAAATTTGGAAAATATTTTTAATCTTAAAAATATAGTAATGTGATCCTGGCCACTGTGGCTCTGTTGATTGGAGCATCATCCTGTATACAAAAGGCTGGAAGGATAGATTCCCAGTCAGGGCAAATACCCACATTGCTAGTTTGATCCCTAGTTGGGGTATGTGCAGCAGGCCACTGGTTGATATTTCTCTCTCATATCAATGCATCTCTCTCTTTCCCCCTTCCTCTCTTTAAGAATAATTAAAATAAAAAATATATAGTAATGCATACACTTACAAGTGTTAATAATATTATTGTTGGTGAGGTTATGGTTGTTATGAAAGTTTCAGTATGCTTTGTATGTTTTCTAATTTTTAAAGAATGAGTATTTGCTATTTGTATAATAAATTTTAGTATTATAATCTTTCACTGGAAAATATTGAGCAACTTTATATCATTGAGTATCTTTCAGGTTTTTGGATATATCAGTGAATAAAACGGAAAAGATCCTTTGCTCTCATGAAGTGTGTATTTTAGAGATGAGAGAGAGATAATGAGAAATATACATAATAACTAACTAAATTATAGAATACTAGAGACCCAGTGCATGAATTCGTGTATGGGTGGGGTCCCTCAGCCTGGCCAGTGATTGGTGCGACTGGGCCCATCTCACCCAGTCTGGGAAAAGGAACCCATGGGAGGTTAACTGGTCAGGAAGAGGGACCACTGTCCTTGGTGGTCAGTGTGCATTATAGCTACTGGCCGGTCATCTGGTCATAACAATTGTTTAGGCTTTTATATATATAGATGTTAAAAGGTGAAATGGACAAAAGAGAAGATTGGAATAACATATGTGAGATCAGCAGTGCCCAGGGAATTAATAAGAAGTGCAAAGAGAATTAATGAGCAATGTACTGGGTAGCTGATGGAGGACAACTTAGGTGTGCCTTCACTTGCATTTTAAGTATCAATGCTGCCTTACTGGGTGGTTTGGTTAGAATACATGAGCTCTAATGTTTCAGTACCTAGGGTGAAATCTCAGCTTCACCACTGGTTACAATTTAAATTAAGTGTCAGAGGCTCCCTTGGGAAGTACCATTTGAATAAAACTTTGAAAGAGATGAAAGAGAATCATATGTACATCCAGGGGAAGAAAGAATAACGTGTACATCTCAGGCATCTGGAACAACCCCTAGAGTGGCCCTAAGGTACCTGCTGTATTTGGGAAAAACAAGTTGGCCAGAATGAGCTCTAAAGCACAAGTGGCAGAAGAGAAGGTGGGAGCCCATGGTTCTCCAAATGACTTTTGTTTCTCCTCACTTGGATGTACCTCTATCTGGTATAGATATATCTACCTGAGACATATATCTATATCCCCATATATCTGTCTGACAAATTAATCCTCTTAAAGAATTTCTTTTTATCCTAGCTGTGTCTGCAGGCCCCACAGCTTAAGTTGCTCCTCAGATGATCAAGTGAACTCTTACAAACACAAAGACTTTAACATCAGAGAGCTCTACAGCCAAGCCCTGACTTCATCACTAAGGGAACCTGTCCTGATGCAAATATTGACTCTTTCTATACCTCCATTTCCTTCTACTGAAGATTTAGAAAATCATACTGCCTGTTCTATGAGTGTTCTGAGGATTAAACTGGATGCCCTTTAGAACATAGTGCTTAACTCAAAATTAGTTCCCACATTTTAACTACTAATATCATTTTTATTGTTACTGGAATTATTGTTATCCTATCATCACCACCGCTTCATTACTTTCCTTCATATTATCTCCTGCTGTTATCATACACAGGTCATGTGCTGTATAAACTGGGATAGATGCACATTTTACACTATGTTTTATCTGAATTCTAATTATCTTTATGCCTTACCAACTCTACAGTCTATTTATGTGAATTTTCTGTATACTTTCTCTCACCTTGAAACTTCTATAGCGCTTGGTATCTATAACCATTAATTTACACTGGTCAAATGATAGCACCCATTGTTAGTTTTATTTCATAGCTTATAGCCCGTTTCCCCAAATGTCTTTAAGCTCCTTAAAGACAGGAAAACTATTTCTAAATGGTTATTATAAAAATGTCTTATATGCAGGCTCTCCATCAATTTTATTGATTTAGTGTTTGAGAAAAAGATAATACATCCTTTTATTACAAAACAGAGTAGAGTTTGCAGTTATGGCTGGGGTCACTTTGTTATTAAAAGAACTACTGGCAGGATTTTTAAATTAGGGTTATGCTTCTAATGTATACCACAAAATGAACTACTATAGTTTTGTGCATTACTTCTTCATCTGGCCTGGAAAGAGAGATGGTAGCAACGCTGTTGGGGGTGATATAAAACTTTTAAAAACCTTCTGGAAAACTGGAAAAAACAAAGTGGGAACCAGGACTGGAATGGCAGGAACATAGGTCTAGTTGCTAGAACTACTGTAATATAATAAAAGGCTTTCCATCACTAACACCTGCTCCAGCTGCCTACAAAACTCTAGGTTGATTGTTGGCAGACCCAAAACCCAGCTGCTGCTGCAACCATATTATTTACTAAATCTTCACTATAGGTCTGCCAATTCACATCAAATCCTGAAGCAATCCCTATATTAACAGTCTAAATTAAAAGATTAAGTAAAAGGTCATTCATTTCCCTTATATACATACTTCCAATTTATCTGGCCACAAAGAATGTGATCTTAAATATTGGTGCCAGAACTGAATTAGCCTGGTCTTAGATTTTGAATGGAAAGTAGAAAAATGTAATCTTTGATAAAAGCAAGGTAGGCAATTTGGGGGCTATAATTAAGTATTAGAATACTCTCAGGAGTTCTTAATTATAAAATGGTTTATTAAAAATTCACCATAAGAGATTTTTTTATTAAAATTAAGCTTAAGAGAATTCATTTTAAAGTTCTTGACAAGTAACTAAAATTGTAATGCATCTAGAGTATTTATTTTACAATTTTATTTGGCAAAATGATATAAAGTTGATAAATGTAATGTGTCAATTGGTATTATTTTTAAATAGAAGTTAAACCTATATAATACATCATTATTTTTGGAGCAATTAAAAAGGGGTGTAAATACTTAATGTGACCACATTGTGTAAACTAATGATACAATAAATTGTTAAAAAATGAACAAATGATTGTAGCAGAAAAATACTGGTGACGACTTTCATTTATTTTTTCCCAAAGAGAATTAACAAGCAATGTATGGAATGGCTATTCTTGGATCAGTTAGGTTTGCCTTCTAACATCAATTGCATTTTAAATACTGTTTTTGCCCTGCTGGGTGGTTTAGTACCTGGAATGAAATTCCAGCTTCACCACTTGTTCTTTTCCTTTATAAACAGTGAAGACCACTTTATGTCTCAGTAAAACAGACATGATAATAACAGTAACTAATTGTGGCTTGTTGTGAGTATTCATGAGGTTATATATTTGAACTTTATACCGAAGGGCTTCATATAAAATATTGTTAAGTTTAAATAAACATGAGAATTATTCCATGAGAATTAGTTAGCATCCAATTTCCCAAATTTGTACTTAGGCTTTAAGAATTTCAAATACCTTATGGCTTCTTGGAAAGCAAGTTACAACAAAAGACTCTAAACAAGAGGCACATAAAGATGGGATCAATTTGTAATAGAAAGCCAGAGCAAGAATTGTAAGATTCAGCGGAATTGGAAAGAGAATCAGAGGAATTCCAAATGTTTTTACTGTTCAGAATAATCAGGCTTTTGATTAATCTACATTTTTCTCTAGGAAAATAGATCTTAACTCAAGGAATCAGAATCTCAGTATATTTTTATCCAAGATAAAGAAGGAGCTATACCTCATTGTTTTAATAGCTGTTTTTACCAGTTGATAATTTATTTTTCCTCCAAGCAAATCAGTTTGTGTGTGTGTGTTTGTGTATGTGTAGGTGTGTATCTTCTTATGTTCATTGAAATAATTAGAGATGGCAAGTCCTGTTCATTTTTTTCCTACTTGAATTTATTAAGGTGACAATAGTTCACAAAATCATACAGGCTTCAAATGTACAGCTCAACAAAACACCATCTGCACACCACATGTGCACCCAGCGCCCCAAGAAAAGTTTCTTTCTGCCCCCATCCCCCCACTTTGTCCAACCTACCCACCCATTTCCCTATGAAAAATACAACACTGTTGTTTGCATCTATGTTATAATGTGTGTGTATGTATGTGTGTTTGCTTAATCCCTTCACTTTCATTCATGCAGGCCCTCATTTTCCCCATCCCCTGTTTCTATTTCATTCATTGGCTTATTTTTTCATTAGTTTCCATATTAAAGTTAGATCATATATTTTTCTTTGTATGATTGTCTTATTTCACTTAGAATAATAATCTCTGGGTCTATATATGCTGTTGCAAAAGGTAAGATGTTCTTTTTAATGGTTGAATTGTATTCCATTGGGTTAATGTACCACAGTTTTTCTTTTCCTTTTTTTTAATTGATTAAAGCATTACATATGTCTCCTTTATCCCCAATTGACCCCCTTGCCACCCCTGCTCCCCTGCCAGTATAAGCCCCCACTGTCCCAGTGTCTTTATCCGCTGATTATGCTAATATGCATGCATACAAGTCCTTTAGTTGATCTCCTACCATCCAACACAACACCCCGCACCCCCATGCCTTCTGCCTGAGGTTTGATGGTCTGATCAATATCTCTTAGTCTCTAGATCTATTTTTTTCATTAGTTGATGTCATTCATTATATCCCACATATGAGTGAGATCATGTAATATTTATCTTCCTCCAACTAGCTTATTTCACTTAGCATAATGATTTCCAGGTCCATCCATGCTGTTGCAAATGGTAAAATTTTCTTCTTTTTTATAGCATTGTAGTATTCCATTGTATAGATGTAATATCATTTTTTTTAGTATTATATATATTTTTTAAAATTAAATCTTTATTATTCAGATTATTACATTTGTTTCTCTTTTTTTCCCCTCCATAGCACCCCTCCACCCAGCTCCCACCCCTCACTCTGCCCTTAGCTCCCTCCCATTGATCTCATCCATAGGTGTATGATTTTTGTCCAGTCTCTCCCTGTACACCCTTCACCCCTTTCCCCCTAAGAATTAACAGTCCACTCCCTTTCTGTGCTCCTGATTCTATTATATTCACCAGTTTATTCTGTTGATCAAATTTTTAACTCACTTAATTTTTAGATTCACTTGTTGATAGATATGTATTTGTTCATAATTTTTTGGCTTTTACCTCTTTCTTCTTCCTCTTCTAAAAGAGTACCATTCAGCATTTCATATAATACTGGTTTGGAGTTGATGAACTCCTTTAGCTTTTTCTTATCTGTGAAGCTCTTTATCTGCCCTTCAATTCTGAATGTTAGCTTTGCTGGATAGATTATTCTTGGTTGTAGGTTCTTGCTATTCATCACGTTGAATATTTCTTGCCACTCCCGTCTGGCCTGCATTATTTATGTTGAGAAATCAGCTGAGAGTCGTATGGGTGCTCCCTTGTAGGTAATAAACTGTTTTTCTCTTGCTGCTTTTAATATTCTCTCTTTGTCTTTTGCTCTTGGTATTTTAATTATGATGTGTCTTGGTGTGGTCCTCTTTGGATTCCTTTTATGTGGGGTTCTGTGTGATTCCTGGACTTGTAAGTCTATTTCTTTTACCAGATGTGGGAAGTTTTCAGTCATTATTTCTTTAAATAGGTTTTCAGTATCTTGCTCTCTCTCTTCCTCTGGCACCCCCACAATTCTGATGTTGGTATACTTGAAGCTGTCCCAGAGTCTCCTTACATTATATTGACATTTTTTTTATTCTTTTCTCTTCTTGCTTTTCCAGTTGAGTGTTTTCTGTTTCTTTATATTTCAACTTTTTGACTTGATTCTTGCCTTTCTCTAGTCTGCTGTTAGGACTCTGTATATTTTTTATTTCAGTTAGTGTCTCTAGTTGGTCCTTTTTCATCTCCTCTTGGGACTTGCTAAATTTATGCATCATCTTTACCATCTCTAGTTGGCTCTTTTGAATCTCTAGTAGGCTTTTTTGCATCTCCTCTTGGCTCTCGCTAAATTTATCCATATTTTCTAGCATATTCTTGCAAAACCTTATAAGCGTGGTTTTGAACTCTATATCCAGTTGTTTTTTTCCTCCATTTCTTTTGTTTTTGATCCCTTCCCTTGTCTTGGCATTTTCACTATGTTGGGGAAACTTCTGTACTTGCAAAACCACAGAAGCCTCTGTTGAGCTTGGGATGGGTGGAGTCTCAGGGCTTAAGGGACCGCCTTGCCTTTCAGTCGGCCCCGCCCTCCACGGCCCAGGAATCTCATGTGACTGGATAATCGCTGCAGAGGTCCTTGTGCTCGCGCATCCGCAGTGCCTCTAGACCGCTGCCTTTCCAGCTCCCCTGCACCCCAGGACCACCCAAGTGTAGGTCTACAGGGTTTTGCCCGAAACAGGGGCCCAGTGGACTCAGAAGTGGCATAGTTGGGAGGGTCTGTCTCCTGCCCAGTTGCAAAAGCCAGCAGCACAATCAGCAATCTGTCCTCCGTGAGGCTCCCTGTGTGTGCGTGAGACCGGCCATGACCAGACCTCCTATCTTTTGTGACTCCCCTAAATTTCCTTACACTTCTCCCTTTTCACAGTCCAAACTCCCCCCGTATGAGTTTTGGCTGGGTCTGGGGTTTAGTGTTGTAGGATAAGGGGTTCAATGCCTTGAGAGTCTCCGTTTCCCTCCCACCAGAGAAAGCCAGCCAGGTACTCGGGCACCCGCTCTCTCAGCGAGCGCGTCTCCGTACCTCAGCTTTTTGCAGCTCCTCTGGGTCTCTGTGAGCCCCTCTCTTTCCTTATAGTTATAGAACTTATACTCGGCCAGCTTTCCTGTGGTTCTGGATGTCCGTTCTGTCTTTTAGTTGTAGTTTTGAAATTGTTGTGTGCCATCTTGGCTGTTTTTTTTTTTTTTTT